>LR564177.1:5129-16954 GCA_900536345.3 Caenorhabditis sp. 39 LS-2015 | reverse complement strand
CGACTAGTGTTTGCCGATGGCGAAAATGTGTGTATTTATTCGATTTTATTTCTTTCTTTTTTCCGCAAATATTTGCTTACCTGAATTTTCGAGATATCACTATCACTATTGCTATCACAATCTTATCTTAACGGCGGATTTTAAGTTGAAAAAAAATTTGAAAAAAAGTGAAATATCGATTTTTTTTCCTTTTCTTCTTTCTATCCTTCGTTTCCTTCCTGAAACCAAATCCGTGAATAATTCATCATTTCCCTTCCCTTTCTCCGCGTCATTTCCATATTCATAATGTCCATTCCTTTCAGATGTCCGCTTCGCCGCCCGGCTCTCTTTCGCCCGGTGAAATGGAAAGAGAAAGTGAAACTGATCCGATAAATCAAACGGTATATGGTGTACACAGCTGGCTATTGTGTGTGGAATACAAAATTGAGTGCTTTTGACCCGTTTTGTGTGGCTTTTTATTGAAAAATCCAGAAAAAACGCGAAGTTTTCCGAATATTTTTTACCGTGAGCTTTTTGCGAACGCGGACTTCATATACGCCTTCCCACCAAACGTTCGGAGTTGTCCGCGTGGCCTAGTGGCTGACGCGGGGGGTTTTGGCGCCACGCGCCGGGCGCTCGACAAAAGTTCGACCCCCGGCGCGGCGTAATCACTCAGGTGTTGGGCGGGGATCCCCGCGGGGCATGTTGCGGGGATCCCTGGTGGTATTCCCGGAGGGATCCCCGCAGATGCCCCGTGGGGATCCTCGTAATGCCCCGCGGGGATCCCCAAGCAGTCCCCACGGGGATCCTCGTGCCGTTCGAGGATCCGCACGGGAATTCTTGATTTTGCTTGCTCGTTCGTATAAAAAATAGATAGAATACTTTTAGATTATTGAAATTTATTTAAAAATTAACAAAAATTAACAACAAAAAAATTTAAAGAAAAAAAATAGTAATTATCAGTGAAATATGTCGAATTGTCGTCCTCCCTGCTATTTCCATTTTGAACCATGTCAGCAATATCCGGGCGGCGTCGAATCGTTCCGTCAATTTCGCATCATCTTTTCTAACCGGCAACTGCCACTGAAGAATAGTTTTAATCAGTGAAAAAATCGAAATTTCTTTTAAAATTACCTTTTTCCTCACACGATCCTTCGCCTGCCTGTTTCGGTGCGATCCGTGCAAAGCGCCCTCATTGGAAGTAGATGTTGCGAATCTCTGGAAAATGTTGAATTTTATATTTATTTGGTAGATATTTAGAAGTTTTCTACACGAAAACTCACAACAACAAAAAATTGTTTGGAAAAAAATCTTACCTGCTACATTTTTGTCATCCGGCGGTTTTCCTATGAAGTTGAGCCGTTCCTAGTAGTTGAACACCTAAAAATACAGCTTTGTTCAAAAAAAAACACGAAAAAACGAAAATTTGAGAAAAATAGGGCAGAAAGCGAAAAGAAAAACGATTTCGAAAATAAAACATAGGACCGCGACGCGTATCACTGCGTCGCGTGAGCGAGGATCCCTGCGGGGACCCGAGGATCCTCGCGGGGACACTAGCGGGGATCCCCGCGGGGTCTCCTCTCATGGAAGCTAAACGAGGATCCCCGCGGGGCATGCCCCACGGGGATCCCCACCGCAAAATGTCCCCGTGGGGATCCTCATGCCGCTGCCGCTGGCCGATTTTGCCCCGCGGGGATCCCCGCCCAACACCTGAGGCACTCTAATTCGCTTTTGCAAGACCAAGACCCAGTTGTTGTTTGCCGCGGGCCTCCAGGGGAGTAAAAGAGTAATTAGTTGTTCCCCCTAGCCTTCATTTGTTGACACTTTTTCTCTCGTTCCCTCTTCTTCCCATCCCTCCCTCAATTCTTCCAACTGGATTGGATCAGTAGTTTTTTTTCTCTTTCTTTTTTTCTCTCGCTTTCCGGGCTTTTTGTTTGAATTTTCGCCCTGTCTCAATGTAAATATGTATTCATTCGAATTTTGTCTTCCTTCCTTCCGCGTCTCCGCTTCAGCTTCCGCTTCGTTTCCGCGTGTTTGTGTGTGTGCATTTGACATTTTCCTCATCGTTTCTAGGTTAGGCCTTCACTCGTTTCGATTTGAATAGGCATAGGAATAGGAAATTAAAATAGAAATAGGAGGAGAAGATTTATGTGATGTGGACGACATAAAGCCACATAATAACACCTTAGAAGGGCGGATGAGTGATGGATTATATGCGTTGTGTTTTCTGCGAACGGATTCAGAATTTTCATATTTTTTTTCTCTTAGATTTTAGTATCATGTATAATCAATTGTCCACGGTGAAAAATTTGAAGTTAGACGGATAATTTTGAGCTAAAAATTGCAAGTTTTAATTCGAAACGACAAAAATCGCGCTCATGTCAATTTTCAGATGCCGTGAGGCCTTCAGAATTCCACCTCAAGCTCCAATTTTTTTTACTTTTTTTTGAAGATCCCCCTACAAGTTAGCCAAATCTCAGCTTAATCGAACAATTTTTCGCCGAGTTCTTAACGGTTTCAACTTGAAATGTGAAAAATCACGCTCACGTCAATTTTTCAGTTGACGTGAGCTCTTCAGAATTGCACCTAAAACTCCAAATTTTTTCCTGCTTGTTTTTGAAGACCCTCACTACAAATTAGCCAAATCTCATGACTATCGCCCAATTTTTCGCTGATTTCGGCAGTTTCAAACTTCTCCTATTTACACTTTCCGTTGTCAAATCAAATCACTCGTCATTTCAAATTTCAAATTCAAAATTCCGCCACCTAAAAAAATCAATAATAAAATTCAAATTCAAATCCAAATCACTCTAAGAAAATTGTCGAGTACATTGTGACATACGGCAGCGAAAACGGTCAAGTGGGTGTGAGAGGAGGAACATAATTGTTGCGCCATATTCCTATTCCTATTCACCTCCAGATTATCGATTTTTTCAACTGTAAGGTCCTGAAAACAGTAACATCTACTTTTCTGTTGACTTGACCTTGTTGTTCCTAGTGTCTTGGGAGACTCCCCATGAACAATTAATTGGGCGTCCCTCAGTGCTAACGGCAAAGGCGTAGAGTGTGTGTGGATTTACGAGAGACTTGGCGCCCTCCCAGCCAAGGAAAAGAGAGTAATCATCCCAGAAAGGGGCGACACACACAGACGGACGGACGGACATGATCTCTTATTCACTTCATTGAATCCCCCTCATCGAACATCTTCTCATGCGTTTCGTTTCGTCTCATGTCGTTTCTCATTGTTAGAGATTTCTAACCATCGCGATCAGTTGGTTGCGGATTCTTGATTTGACACTTTTCGGTAAAATGGTAAAATTCTGCAGCGGAAAATTGTCAGTCTGAGCTGAGATTTGGCTAATTTTTAGTGGGGTCGTTTCGAAATAGCTTTTGAAGCTTTAGCTAACATTCTGAATCCGCCACGTCACCAGTCACCCGTTTTTTTCCTCCGCTTCTCACTTTCTTCGCTTTTCGCTTCAAAATCACAGTTGTCTATTTTCCATTTCACGTGTTTTTCTAGGACTGTGAACTTCTCGGCGCTGAAACGCCACCTACTCCACAGGACTGCTTGGAGCCTGAACCGGAACCGGAACAAGAACAGGAACGGCAACTAGAAGAGCCCGAGCCGGAGGAGCCCGAGCCATTGGTAGCAGACGAAGAAGCAGAAGGAGAGGAACCGGAGGATTCAGAAGACGTCATTCTAGAATCTGAAGAGAACTCACAGCCAGAGTTAGAACCAGAGTCAGAGTCTCCAGAAGCTGAAGCTCCTGAAGTTCTAGAGTCTCCAGAAGTTGCAGCAGAAGAAACTCCAGAAGTTACTCAAGAAGCTCCAGAATCCCCAGAACCCACTCCACAAGTTTCTCCAGAAGCCATTGAAGCAGAAGTCCCTCCACCCTCATCCCCAGAATCCGCCCTTGTTTCGCCACAAGACCCTCTAACGAACGCACCGGAAGCGATGGAAGACGTGCCGACAGTGGAGCTCGAATCGCTCAGTGTCCACCAGCCGGCCGTCATGCAAAACAACGAGAACACCGCTGAGCAGGCGAAGAGTCCAGTTGGTGACCATGGTCAGAACTCCTCGCGGACGCCCGTTCGATCGGGTATCAGGAAGCCGCAAGCGGTCCTCAGGCAGCCAGCTGCTGTTGTTCGGTGAGTCTTTTTTTTTGGTTTTGAGCTTGAGTTTTTACCCCGCTAAAAATGCTCCGTTTGAGCTGAGAATCGGCAAATTTACAGTTGAGAAGTCTAGGAGAGAATTGAAAAAGTTCTGAATCCACTACGTCATCTTTTTGAGCGAAAATCTCTTTAAACCCCCCCCCCGTTTGAGCCGAGAACCGTCGGAAATTAGCCAGTTTCTAGTTCTAGTCAAAACGAAAATAGCATTTCGTCTCGAGACCCCAAACCAAAACTTTCAGACCCTCCACAACGCCCGTCGCACCATCTCCACCTGTCTCAGCTCGCCCCGCACCATCTCCAAGATCAACTTCGTGAGTTCTCTCCTTTTTTTTTTTTTCATTTTTCCCCCTTTTTCAATTTCCAATGTTCCGTTCCCCCCTCCCCTTTTCTTTACAAAATCTTTTCCCTTATATAGACCACTCCTTTTCAATTCTTCTGGGTTGGGAGGGGTGGGGTGTGAAGAGGGAAAAGACGGAAACATTTTGCGATGATGACGGGAAACTGACGAGTGAGTGAGTGAGGACTAGAACCAAACACACCCACATTTTCCTTGCATTTTTCATCGTTTGTTACACTTTTATACATATATGTTTCTTTTATGGCGAAACATCTGACCGGCACTTTTTTGAAAGGACCGTACCTCGAAAGCCATGAGGTTTAGGGAAAAGTTGACAACTTTTTCCTATCTTCTGTCATTTTTGAGTTATACTTTTTCCTTTCAAAGTTAAAACTCCAAGCCATCATTCTAATTATCGATTTTCCAGCCGAATGTCCCGAGAACGGTCCGATGTCGTCCAAAAGTCCACCTCTACCCGAAGCATCGACAACGTCGGAAAGTTCACCCCAAAAGTCAACGCTAAGTTTGTGAACGTGAAGAGCAAAGTGGGAAGCACATCGAATCACAGACCCGGTGGTGGCAATGTCGAGATTTTCTCGGAGAAAAAGGCAATCGAAAAGAGGATGATCTGCCCATCTAAACAATTGTCTTTCAGCAATACAACGTCCAATCTCGCGTCGGTTCCCTTCAGAATGCCAGCCATGTCGCTGGCGGTGGAAATGTGCAAATCGAGTCGCGAAGGCTGGATTTCTCGCACGCTTCCCCGAAAGTCGGCTCCAAGACCGGCTATGTTCCGGCCGAATCGAATGTGAAAATAGTGTCGGAGAAGTTGACGTGGAACGCGAAATCCAAAGTTGGATCGATGGAAAACGCGGCGCATAAGGCGACGGGCGGCAATGTTCAGGTGGGTAAGAAGTTCAAGGAGCTATGGAAAAGTTGTCAACTACGAAAATGATCGTACTCATTGTCAGGCTTGGTTTGAACTGGAACCGGAAATTTCCGAGCAGTTTCAGAACTTTTTCCTGTCGGAAATTTTACCGAAAAAAATTCGAAAATTAATAAAAATTGCCTGGACATTTTCCGATGTGGTTTCTAGAAAAATCATGGTTTTAGCAACGATTTTCTAAATTAAAAAGAAGCTCGAACCGAAAAATCATTTTCAAATAATAATTTCGAAAAAAAAATCGATTTGGAAATTTCCGAAAAGGCGTTTCCGACCAAGCCTGATTGCTGCCTGACAGCACACACTGTTTTTTGTGAAATTCACAGAATTTTTCACTTTTTCACATTTCTCACTGAATTTGTCGTGGCTACTCTACAATGGAATCGCAATTTTACAGATCCAAACCCAGAAACTAAACTGGAGAGCGGAAAGCAAAGTGGGCTCGAAAGACAACATAAAACACCGACCGGGCGGCGGAAACATCAAAGTTTGTGTGACACGCTTCCTCTCTCTCACCGCTTCTCTCTTTCAGATTTTCGACGAAAAAATACACTACGTGTCGACGAATTCGAGCCGGAATCCGTCGAGAAATCACTCGACGCTCGATATCAGTTCGTGCTGATGTGGCGATCGATCAAATCGGAAACAGAATCAGATATAAAAAGAGACATTCCTCACTGCTTTTTGCAGAACTTTCGCAGAAAAATGAACTCGATACGATAGTAATCGATTTTTAAAAATTTAGATTTTTGTCTTTCATTTATGTTTTGCATGTTTATAAATAGTTCCACTTTGAACAGCAGAAAACGGAAAAAAATAAATTGAAAAAAATTCCAAAAAAAAACAGATGTCGATTTTTCCCGGAATTTCTGATTGCCACTGTCAAATTTTTTTTCATATTTTATTTTCAAAAACCGCGTGACCCTAATTTCCAGGTGATTTCCAGCGAAGTGGCAATAAGTCGACCGACCGTCATTCAAGTGGCCGTCCGGCCTAAAATGGCTGCGAAACTTCTGGAAAAGAAGGTTTCCAAGAAGCGAATGAGCATTTCCAAACAGGCGTCGAGTGGATCGTTGATCAATTTCAAAACCTCGCTTCCCGGCGCTATTTATCCGCTTTCGCCTGATTTTATTTTTCGCTAATTAATTAATTAATGTGAGCCTGCCCTGCCTAATTTTTTTTTAATAACCCATCGAAAAATTCCATTTGCTTTGCTTTTTTCGCATGAAATTCCTTCTATTTTTAAATTTTTCATTGGGAAAATAAATTGGCGCGAAACAGATCAATTTTTGAGTAATTCAGATGTATTTGAGTTGAAAAATTCATTTATCAACTGTAATTAATTATAATTGACAAAAACTCACTGGCTATAGGTGATTATCACCAAAAAAATGTAAATTTTCAAAAATCAAATTTTTCACCTAAAAATCGATATTTTTACGTGCATTTTTTTCTGTAAAATTTTAAAAACTGAATTTCTACAATCTGAACACCTGAAAACCTGAAAAACGGGAAAATTCGTCGAAAAAATGATGAAAAACGCCGGAAAATCGCTGAAAAAATTCAAAAATCAACGTTTCTCAATGGAGCGCATTTGCTGACAACGTGGAAAATTACGATTTTTATTATCTAAATTTATTCAATAAAAATGAATTTTCCGTGAAACTCTTGGTTTTTTTCGGGGAAAAGGGCAAAAAATCGAGAAAAAAAACTTCCTTTCGAATATTGAAATTTGCTCGTTTCATTTCTCATCAAACCCAACTCAACTCGCAAAAAGCAAAAATTCAATCAATAATGGAAAACAAATCAGCGGAGCGAGAAAAAGAAAAGGAAAAAACGCCAGAGGACAACAGTCGAAGAGGTCGAACTTCAGACGAGAAGATCTCGTCGCCGACGTACGAATTGAATCACGACGACGAGGTGTTCGAGATGTTGTGCAAGATACTGACGGCCGATGTGATGTACTCGTTTGGCGACGAGAACGAGAAGATTTATCAGCTGATTGTCGAGATTTCGCCTGATGAGATATTCGTGTTGACTGAGAAGATGAAGGTGGCGTTTTTGGAGCAACCGACGCTGTTGAGAATTGGCGATCAGCCGATTGTTGTGGTCGCTGATATGCATGGACAGGTTGGTTTGATTGGCGGCTGGCGACCCTTCGAAACCGCAAAATTTCGAAACGAAATTCCCGATTTCAAGATGTCGCGGTTTCGTCGCCCAATTGGCTGCGTACATTCCATCTACCTCTTCCTCCGCTCTCCATTTTCCAGATTATCCACCTTCTCCGTATCCTCCTAACCTGCGAGCCACCGCCCGATCAGCGATATCTGTTCCTCGGCGATTACGTGGATCGTGGCTCGCAAAGCATTGTGGTCATCTGTCTGCTATTCTGTCTGAAGCATCGATATCCGCAAAACGTGTTCCTCCTGCGTGGCAATCACGAGGATATCAACACTACGTTGAACTATGGGTGAGTGTGGGCCGATGGAGCGCATTTGCATTACACTGAAGCCTTCAGATTCTATGACGAGTGCCTGGAGCAGTTCAAGAACGAGTCAATTGGCGAGAAAGTGTGGAAGGTGTTCATCGAGACGTTCAACTGCATGCCGCTGGCCGCTGTCGTCGGCGGGAAAGTGTTTTGTGCTCATGGCGGGATATCCCCGTGGATGGATCTGGTAGAGGATATTAATACGGTACCATCCTTGCTTTTCTGAAACTCTTTTTCTCAATGGAGCACACTTACCCTTTTCGCTTTCAGATCGAGCGTCCTCTGGTGGTCCCTCCGTTCGGTTTGGCGTGTGACCTGCTCTGGTCGGATCCGACGACTCCGGAGAAGAATGGCTGGGGACTGAGTCATCGTGGCATCTCGTTCACCTACGGTCGCAGTTGCGTCGACGAGTTTTGCGCCAGGAACGACATTTCGTTCATTATTCGAGGTCATCAGTTGTTTAAGGAGGTGAATTGATGGATGGCCGAACTTTTGCGGGAAAAGTTCGGCCACGAGTTTTTTCTTGAAAAATTTCAAAAATCAGCAAAAAAACTCGCTTTCAGATGTACCCATTTGGCTGCGTGCTTCGTTTCGGTGGCCGCCTCATGTCCCTATTCTCCGCCTTGAACTATGAGTGCCACAAGAACAATTGCTCGGTGCTGAAGCTCGAGTTCACCGAGCAACAAGTCCATGTGAAGCAGGTGCTGTTTCGGTGCCGCTTTTATGCCCTTCAGAAGCCGGTAACTTCGATTTTTTGAGCGCCACGATTTTTTCCTAATTTTCAAAATTTAGATGGATATCCTCGCCATCAAAGACATGCGGGCGGCGTCGAAACAGCAGCAGCAGCAGGATACAAAGAGACGCTCGTGGTCGAAACTTGGGAATTTTAATAATTAGCAAAAATTGATAAAGAAAACGAATAGTTTGGGTGGAGAGGGATGGGGGTCAGAATACTTTGTGGGAAATGTAAGACCCCAAAAAGTACACCGGAGTTTTGGGTGATAAAGTGAAGAAGAAGAAAAAATAAAACGACGAACATTAATATAAAAAGAGTGAAATATGGGGGAAAAAAGAAAATGTTGAAGATCAGTTTGTGCGGAAAAAAGGGAAATGAAATGCAAAGTGGATCGAGAAACCTCTGCAGTTTCTAGCTCAACTCTAGACATTGGTAAAAAAAAAATAATTTGGAAGTGGGGGGGGGGATAAATTTGGGGAAAAGAGGGAAATAAATTAGAATGTCTAGCGTTGGAAGACTGCGCAAATTACGGTCATGTTGTCGCATCCGGTACCATCACCATCGGTCGAATCGGCGAGGCATTCGTCGCAGAGCGCATCACACACTTCGGCGCTCGTCTTTCCCTCGGCGAGCAGCTTCTTGGCAAAGTCGACGACCTGCTGCGATTCCATCGAGTTCCAGATGCCGTCGCAAGCGACGATCACGAACTCGTCGTCCGGAGACAGCGCCTCGATTTTGATGTCTGGCAGGGCACTGAAAATGAAATTTTTTTTTTGAAAAATTTCAGTTTAATACGGCGAAAAAAACTCACGTAATCATCTGATCCTTGAGTGGAAGGCTGTTGTTCTTCTTGTAGGCATGATCCCCCAGTGCTCGCGACAGGTTCAGTCCACCGTTTACACGTCCCTCCTCGATAGTTCCACCCGCTGCATGAATACGAGTCGTCTCGACTTCATCCTCTGGCTTATGGTCAACCGATAGGTCGACGGCCTTTCCAGCGCGGCAGAGAACAGCGCGTGAGTCTCCGGCGTTGGCGACGACGATCTTTCCACCGCCAACAAGGCACACACAAGCGGTCGTTCCAGAGTCCTCACCTGGAGTCTCTGCTCCGCCGGCTCCCAGAACGAATTGACTCAGATCGGTTTCAATCTCCTCGTCGCTCTGCTCGTCTTCCGCTTCATCCTCGTCGGCCACAAAATCTTGATCCGAGTCGTCTTCTTCGTCTTCAACCTCAATACCATCAGCTTTCACAGTGCTAGAAGACGCCGATACAGTGGACTGATCGGCTTCTTCTTTGGATTCCTCCTCAGCATCAGCGTTTTCTGGCTTTGACTTCTTCGCGTCAGATTGAATCGGAGACTTATTCACGCGTTTTTTGACTTTCTTCTTGTCGCCACCGGCGGAAACGTCGTCCTTCTTCTCCTCATCTTCTCCCTCCTTATCAGCAGCTTCAGCGTCAGTCTTGTCAGCATCTCCATCGCCTTCCTCCTTCTCCTCTCCTTCCGCAGCCTCTTCCTCCTCCTCGTCCTCATCATCGTCGTCATCGTCTTCATCCTCCGTCCCTCTGCTCAAAAACGCCGACAACAGAGATCGTCCAATACCTCCGCCTGCGGAACCATATCGTTGTATCAGTTCCTGCAGTGGAATATGGCTCTCCTCAATGGTATCGATACGATCCGCCTCGTCCTGCGAGTCAATCGCCGGCAGCGGCTTCTTTTTCTTTCCGAGAAAACAAATGTCCTGAAATATTTAAACTGATGCTCGTCATTTTTAGAAATTACTCACTTTCAGTGCCTTCATGGCGTCCTCGGATCGGATGTAATCATCAAAATCGACAAACGCATTTTTCAAGCAATCTTCAATGTTTTCCGTCTCCCAAAACTGTTTGGTTTTCAGGAAATCCGGAAATTTATCGGCGACGAACTTGGAAACTTCCATTCCACCATGTCCATCGTAGACTGCAAACATATGCCAGCCCTCGTGGAGGTCAACGACACAGTTATGAGCGTCCTAAATGATAAATATAAAGTTTTTAAATAATTTTCAAATAAAATACCTCTTGATTAGCTCTCCATCCTTGCATCGTTGTGCAGGCATAGCTGAATCCACCGCCAACACCCTCCTCCTTCTCCTTTTCAACTACTGGTCTATTAAGATAAGCTCCCATTATTGCATCTAGATCGAAATGCGTTGATAATTGGTATTGATTTCTGGAAAAAACGAAGATTTTCAGAAAAATTTGAAATACGGCCTAATTTCTACATAAAAGCGAGCTGGAAAAGAAAATTTATGCTCCAAATTGGTGGACAGAGATAGTTTGATTAATAAATTAATCAAAAATCAAAAAAAAATCGAAAAAAATCGAAGAACCATCGAAAACAAAGGTACCAAAAGGATGGGATTGATAGTAAAATTCAAATTCCACATTTGGTTTCCTAGGCCATTTTGCAAAAGTTAGGCCACGGCCACAAATCTGCAAGGCGTGGCATTTGATTTCGCAACACTGCGGCACGCCTTTTCTAAATCAATTATCTCCCAATTTCTCTCAATTAACGTGATTCACCACCCAAATTTTCCAGTTTTTATGTTATTTCCGTCCATTAACACACTAAATTTGTGGAAAATGTGAGTTTTTTAAATTAAAATATGAAAATGTCCAGTGAAACTAGTGAAATGTGTGTTTTATCGATTTTGAAAATTATGAAATATTCAATTTTTATCCATATTTTGAGTTTCAGATATCAAAATGCCGTCGCTCATAGCGTTTAATAGGCAATGGAACATTGGCAGCGACGATTTTGTGTTTCCGGAGATCACCGAGGCACTTGTCAGGACATCATGGTAATTCCCCGGGGAACCCGGGCGGTTTTGTGCATTTTAGCCGGGGAATTGGATTTTTTTCAAATTTAAGCTAAATCTTCCAAATTCAGGGTCGCATTTGGTGTCTCCGTGTTTGTTTTTCACTTCCCAATGGCATGTTCCACGCATAACTTGACTCTCCAGTTTCTCGGACTGCTATTCATCAATTTTGTTACAATTTTGCTTGGTAAGTTGGTTAAAAGTGCCATTTGTTCATTAATTCACGAAAAATCCCGAAAAAAAAAATGAAAAATTTCGAAAATCTCCGAAAAATACCCTAAAAACAAGGATTTCCAGCAATTCTCACCGC
>LR564173.1:28433-43975 GCA_900536345.3 Caenorhabditis sp. 39 LS-2015 | reverse complement strand
GGTGTTTTCGGAGTTAGTAGTATCCTATTGGGGGGAAGAATGTGTGTGTGTGTGGGTATAAAACTAATTCAATATGTGTAATGTCTAGAGTTTAGATCTCTCGGTTCAGAATCAAGTGGGGGCTGTGGACTCAAGAGACTTTGTATAGTAGTAGGTGATGTGATTAGCCATTGAGTGGGTTAGATATGCCTTGGAAATGGCTAGTCTGCATGACGCTCTGAAAGTCAAATGGGTAGGATACGAACTTCTTTTGGTTATCTAACAGATGCTGTTGGAGAACAAGAGATGCCTCCAGAATGCTCCTATTATGTCCCCATATCTTCCCTCCCAATGCATCCTTATCCTCCCTCTTTCCAGTCTCTACATCGTCGCCATCGACCTCGTCTCCCTGCTCACCACCATGGCCTGCGCCGCCCGTCTGCCCATCTACCTGTACTGCCAGCCAGTCCTCCGAAGAGAGATCTTCATCCGCTTCAAGCAACTCTGCATTCCTTGTGTAAGTCGCCCGTCCTCTTCCCCTCGATATCAGCTGTTGTTTTTCAGTATTCTGATGTTTCCAGAGACCATCGTCCGCTGAAAAACTTGGCGAGCGTCTGAAATCCGTCGAGACGGACACGAGTTTTCTGGTAAGAAAGAGGAGATTTCTTCTGAAGTGAGTGTTGATGAAAGACTTACTTTCAGAGCAAAGGCGACGGAAACAACTCGTCGGATACTGTAGCAGTTCCGATCGCGACGATATCTGAAGCGGAGACGGAGAAGACACCGGCGAAGGTGTGTCTGAACAGTCCGTATGAAACCTTACTGTGATTAATCTCATTTTGTTTTGTTTTTTGGGTATATTTACTGAATTCTTTAATGAATAATTTATGTTTTCCACAACAACAACAGAAAAAAGATGATGGATGGATGAATGAAGTAGATCACAGAGTTGGCCGGGAAAATGGAGAAGAAGAAGGGAACAGGAACTGGGCGATTACCGAAGCAAGATTCGCTCTGAAACCCACTTGATAATAGAGATAGAGACTGATAAGTAAGCTGTTAGACAACATGTGTTTTGAGAACCGGGAAGAGGCCTAAAATGAGAAGAGGTCGAGGTTAGGGCGGACACAGGCGAGGGTTACGGTTTTGATGGCAGATGAGGACTGTACCATGATCGGAATGGTAGTATTGTTGGAATGCTCGTTTGGCGGTTTCGAAGAGCGACGAGTTGGCGGTGAGGAAGTGCAGAGAGTAGATGAGGGCGAAGACCGGGAAGATCAGGAACAGGTACTCCTGGAAACAAACGAAGGAATATTTTGGACGGAGTTGGAGTTGTGGCCGTGGCCTAGTTTTCCTACGGTCAGTGTATTATTAGAACTTCAACTTACCCTCCTAGCAGCCGATGACATTCGAACCTCCTCACTCGCATCCAGGTTATGATCGAAAAGGAAAAAGATGAAGAAGAAGATGAAAAACAGAAAAAGAAGCGAGAACGCGAATCGACAAGTCCGCACGTTCTCCCGAATCTGGTACCGACAGCTGAACACATAGTCCACTTGCACCTGATACTGCTCCACTTTTTTGTTCTTCTAAAATGGAGAAACAGAATTAGTCGGTCTGATTCATCGGAAAAGTAGCTTACAACTTCCAGCAACTTGAAAATGACAGAGAAGACTGCCGAGAAGAAGGCGATGATGATGAACCAGGCGTTGCGTTGCATGTGGGACTGTTGGAGGAGGGAATACTGACAGGCCTGGAGGTTGCTTGGGAGGGACAGGTTGAACAGGAACGCGAGGATTTCGGAGAGCATCGGGATCCACTGGAATGGGGAACATTTGATGAACATCAATCTGTTCCATGTTAGAGGTATATTGAATCCGTAGCTTACCCATATTTTACTCATATCAGCTATTTTTTCTAGAATTCTTCCTGCTAGGGACATAGGGAATGTATATCCCATATTCTCATAGATGTTACTAGGGCATATTAGACCCACATCCTACCCATTTTCTACCAATCTCTGATCAATTCTGGTTGCTAGGCACCAGCGCTGCGCTGATTTCATTACTTATGCGTGCCCTTTGGTCGTCGTTTTCAGTTGATTCAATCAGTCATAAATTGCAATTTTTCCATATTTGCTTCCCCTCCTTTTCAGTCAACATTTCATAAATAAGTTTCCCTCGAGATCACAAATCGAACAGAGCGCGTCTCTTGAAATAGAAAAGAACATCAATTTCGCTGTTCCGTTCCGTTCCAATATCTTCAATATCAAAGTGGCTGCACTTTGCTCTTTATACGATGCAACTCTGATTTCAGCCACTTTTCCCCTAGACTTACCATGACACCGCACAGCACTTTGAAGATGACGGGCGCCTCGTTTTCCTCGTAGCTCTGGTAGTTCTTGGTGGCGTAGTATCGTTCGCCGAGCAGAAGGAACGGGAACCAGATGAACAGCATGCAGAGGGAATCGGGCACCGAGGAGGAGAAGGCGCATTGCGATTCGTCGATGATCACGATGGGTTCCTGGAATACAGGGGAGATGGTTCTTAAGGACTGCGGATGACATAACTTTTAAAAAAATTGCTTGGTAAACAGGAGAAACTAGAGCTTTCCATCTACGGAGACCGAGTTTCGAACTGATTAAAAACGTAGACTATTTGCCGATATACCGAGAAAGTCTAGAATTTTTTAGTAATCCTCGACCAAGAGCCTATCTTTCCCCATCACAAATCAGCGGTCCTATCTCCCTTATCCCCTCCCCCAAAACCTACCTTCGTTGGTCCATCATAAGTCTGCCATAAACCAAGTGTCGACCTTAACAACAAATAGAAATCGGCCGCCATAACCGCCATCGTCTGGTTGATCATGATGATCTTCATGTGCTCGTGAAACGCTGAACATCTTCTCAACAGGTACAGTAGGAGGGAATTGAAGGCGAACGCGGCGGTGCAGATGGCCAGATGCATCGAATGGAGCGCGAATGCGGCTGAGTCGATTTCCGGTTCCTCTGGATCGGTGAGTTCCATTTTGAGGAGGGACTGTAAGTTGAAATTGAAAGATGAAGAATATTCTGAAAGTTAGGAGTGAGAAAGCGGAACAAGACGAGAAAGAGGAAAAATTCGGGAGGGAACTGGTGTGCTGAAATTGGGAAAAAAGGAGCGGGGAATGGAATGGAATGCGTCAACGAGTGTGTCGGCTGCTGCTGTGCTGCCGTAAGGAATGCATAATGAAGAGAAAGAGAAAAGGAAGCGGAGAGAGATGATTGGTGACGTGGAGACGCAGACAGATGACAGGAGAGGGAGCGAGCCAGGAATTAAGAGGAGACGTGCAGAGGAGGAGGAGGAGTAGAGCCAGAAAATGGGGATTCGGGAAGGGAGGAGGAGGAAAACGAAGGGAAGGACTAGAAGAGGGAGAAAAGGAGGAGATGTTATTGGAGGAGGAGGAGGAGAAGCAGAAGAAGGAGGAAAAGGAGAATTGAAATGAAATGAAATGGCAAGAGGCAATGGGGCTGATATGAGAAGGGAAGCGGAGACGGGAAGGGAAGGGCGGCTCGAAGGGAAGAGGAGGAGGGCAGTGCTAATTGGGACAGGGGAGGAGATCAGGAGCCAACCAGCCGTGATGGTTGTCAGGGAGAACAGAGGGAGGGACGTCATCTGCTAACATCAGAAGCAGATGACTTCTGGAGTTTGGAACTTCAAGGTTCACAGAAACGGTAGATTGACGTCACGGATTCAGAATCAAAGTCAGAATTCAGATTCTAGAAAATGGAGAAGAGGAGGAATAAGATGACTTACAAGGGAGGTTATGATGATGTTCAAGGAGGTGAGGCATTGGTTCTAATGGAACGGGATTTGGATGGATTCAGAATTCAGAATTCAGAATCCAGATTCAGAAGTCTTTATCAGAATCTTGGGAAGACGTCACGTCACGGATTCTGAGTTTTGGATTCGGAATTCAGATTCTAGAAAATGGAGAAAAGGGGGAATCAGATGAGTTCATGATGTTCAAGGAGGTGAGGAGAGGGAATGTCATCTGGAGCGAAGACGAAGAATCCAAGAAACAGATGACTTAAAATGAGGATTTTGAAAAACTTAGAATTTCGAAATTGAGATTTTTAGGTTCTCTGAAACCCTAGCTTGACGTCAGGGATTCAGAATTCGGGTTTTTTGAAGTTTCAGATGACTTCTGATGATGTTCGAGAAAGCGGAAAGTTGTATGGGGGGAAGATTCTGAAGACGTTACAGTGGTTCTAATGGAACGGAGTTTGGACGGATTCAGAATTCAGAATCAAAAAATTCAGAAGTTATTATCAAGATCTCATGAAGCACGTCACGTCATGGGATCTGAGATTTAGATTCTGAATTCAGATTCCATGAAGTGGAGAAGAGGAGGAATCAGATGACTGTTGATGATGTTCGAGGAGGCGGAGAGTCGTATGGAAGGGAGATTCTGAAGACGTTACACTGGTTCTAATGGAACGGGATTTGGACGAATTACGCTTCAGAATTCAGAATCCAAAGATTCAGAAGTCTTTATCAGAATCTTGGTCACAAGATCTGAGATTTCAATTCTGAATTCCACCTGCTGACAGGTGCAAAACGAAATGGATTCTAAATAATTCTGAGAAGTTACCTAAATATCGCTTTTCGCTCAAAACTCACGGGATTACGGTAGCCATATATGTCCTTCGGCTCCTGGGCATATATGCCTTCCTGCCGTTTTCCAACTCTTCCGCTAATTGGCTCGTATTATATTTCGACGACTTGCTCGTTTTCCAGAGTGCACCGCGCTTGATTGGGTTCATCTCGTTTTTCAGAAATCACTCGACTTTCGACTTTTGATTTCATCTGTTCATCCACGAATATTCCTCGAAATCCATCTTCTCTGCAAAACCGCTTCCCTTCCGACTCAACGAGTCTTTGCTCCTAATCTTAATCTGAATTATGGCTGACGAAGCGGCTCTCTAGAGATCACGGACTATACTCATTTATAAATAAATATAAAACTTATGATGCACATTAGAACGTCATAGGAAAATTAGTGAAATGAAATGCATGATGAGATTCTGTTTGGTTTGATGGAATAACAACTTATGTACTTTGGACTTTTGGGAATTGCACATTGAAATGAAACGGGAATGGCGAATGAATTAATGAAAATATCTACAAACTTGAAATTAGAAAGAAAGAATTCGACTTAAAAATGAAAACATTGTACAGATAAAAGCAAACAAGTCAATATAGGTAGCAGAGCTCACTCCTCCTCTTCCTCATCTTCTTCATATTCGGAAGATTCTTGTTCGTTTTCATGATCATTGACGACTTCTTGGAGTGGTGGAGAGCCAACGTATCGAGCAGAAGGAACAGTTATGTGAGTGGGTGGGGCGGCAGCAAGACTACTACCGCTGCTCGTCGAGACGCTGAATTCTAGGAAACAGTGAACTAATCGGTATGGATAAACTGGATTTTGTCCAGAAACAAACGCTTACAATGCATCGATGAAAGCTAGGTTCTTGTATTCTCCTCCGACGGATTGGTTGGAAGCAAGCTCTTTTTCGTATTTGGCAATCTTCAAATTTTCCATTTATCAATCTGGAAACAAAAAAGCGCTTACCACAGTTGAGTCAACAACAGCTCCAGTCGCAATGGCAGCCATGAGATGTTGGTACGCCGGGATCACTTCTCGGGCCTTGAGCAGAAAATCGGCGGAAACACGGTGCACTTTGGAAACTCTTGACGGCGGGAAGTGGTGACGAGATGCTGTCAATTTGTCGAAAACCTCACGGCACTTTTTGTTGTCTCCAAGGCGCGTGTATTCATTGAGCAAGAAACAAAACGCCGCGAGCAAGTGTGGATGCTCGTCGATCAATCCGTTCAGAAGAGTAATAAGTTCCTGAATCTTAGGAGATGTGACACTGCGAAGAAATATGAAACCAACTGGAGGATGATTCGTTTCGGAGTTCCGGCTGATTACGTTGACTAGCACATGCACTTTGAGCAATTTCGCGTGGACGAGGTTTGGATTGTCATGCAGGAATTTGGTGGCAAAATATTTGGCGTCCCGGTGACCGCTAAAAAAATAAAGTTTCGAAACTTTCTTTCATACTAACGTTAACAAACTTTTCGTTTTCCATGAGCGAATCAACATACAGAAGAGCCAGATCCGCACTATTTGGAGCATTATCCACTCCTCTCACCAATAGATCCATGATATCGTCGCGATCTGTACATGGAAACAATCAACTAAATATTAAACTTAAAGATATCTTACAATCTGCTCGTGCAGCATCACTGGTACATTTCGCCTTGTAGGCCTTCGTGCAGTAGACCTTCAAGTGCACTACATACACAAATTGTGGTGTTTGTGGGAGAACAAAGCGGAGAGCTCGTGTAGCAAAAGCGTCGGCACGTTCCAAATCGAATTCTGCAATTAATTTTTAATCTCTGATTGTTTCTAATGTTGCCCTCACGATGTGCCAGAAATCCGTTGACGATAAAAGTTTCCACCCGATGAGGCCACTCTCTGCTGAGCTGCTCAGCGACTTCTTGAATGAGAGATCCGTTCTTCTCAAAATCGCCAATGCAGAGGAACACAAGAAGATCCATATTATCGATCCAAAGAGGATCTTTGGCATGCGCAGTTTTCAGCAATCGTCGCGCTTCATCTCTCTTGTCTATGCTAAGGTTCAATTTAGCCATTTCGGTGAGCACGCGCGGGTTCTGATGGGTCATCTTTTGCAGACATGAGATGGCTTCGTACGTTTTGTTCTCGGCAGCGGCTTCCGTAGATTTCAGCCACCAATACACGTCGGTTTTCGCCTTCCCTGTGAATAAATATTGTTAACAGTTGTTTTACTTGGAATTAATTACCGGTAAACTGATTGGAGAACTTTTTGGCAACATCTGACGCGGAACCGTCTCCCTCTTTTAATCGAGTCATCGCTGGATAAAGAGATGACGACGTCGTGCTCTCATCATGTTTATCTGTGATCTTTGGCGACCAAGGGTCCGGAATGATATCATCTACTAGTTTTGGATTCTTGATATGTCGGATGAGCTCCGGAAGCGCCTCGTCGCGCTTCTCGCAATATTTACTTGAACGAACGTTCATCAGCGCATCTGTCATATTGATTTCATAATCCACCTTTTCGAGAAACGAGACTAACGAACCATGTGCTTCTTTAAACTTATGAGCCTTCCGCAGTACGTCATAGTAGCTGTACCAGATGGAATCCTTCTCGTCCAGCTCCTCATCTGTCAAAACAATTTTATCTTCTTCCGCTACCGGAGTCATAAAGCTTGGGTATGAGAACGGACGCTGATTCGGGAAAGTATTGATTATCGTCGTCAGAATCTAAAAGTTTCTCATTTTTCATATTCGAATATCTAAAATCTCACTGCGCCAGCCTGCGCGTAGCGCTTCGTATTGGCATAGCACTCGATCATCTTTTTCAATACCGCCATATCGTCTGGATCTTCAGGAAGGCGGATGTAATTCGAACAAGTCGCCGTATTGGTGATTTCGTAAAGAAGAATCGCGTCTTCGGGGCTGGCAACCACGATCTTTTTTAAGTGCTGCCAAACTGACATCGGCTGTCTCACCCTGAACGAAGACAATTCCATCGACTAAAAAACACTTAGCAATTCATTACATCCTTGGGTATGGAATCTTAAGGCTTGGCCCGCCGCGAACAGGAGACACTGCCCGGCTTCTTCGGCGATTCACAGGAGCTCTTCCACGAGGCATAACCTACGAGGGGACATGTATTTCATTGTAAATGCGACTTTCAGAAATAATCATAGAGTAAATAACTTCTTTGTGCTAATCGATATAACAAATAACTGTGAAACAGATTTATTGGAACATAACAACAGGACCGACGTCTGAACTTAGCGAAGTCTTCTGGCTTCTCTCTCGGACTCGAGAAGGGTAAGAATGTCTCCCTCACGGACTGGGCCCTGAAAGGTAACGAATTGATATGGAATTATTAACTTTCTATAGAAAATAACGTCTAAATGTATTCACAAAAACTCACCTTAACGTTTCTGATGATGGAACGGTTGTTCTGGTCGTTGATGAACTCAACGCGGACCTGGGTACATTGTCCCTGGGATCCAGTGCGGCCGATGACCTTGGTGACACGAGCAAGAGTAAGCTTGTCCATGGTGACTGATTACCTGAAAAAACGAGAAATTTAGGAACATTTCGAGATATAACAGCAAGAACGATAAATTATATAGCAATTCGAAGCGTTTACAGGACGAGAAACGAAAAAATCAATAAAAGCTTCAAATTGAAGTACCGAGATGTGCAAAAATCGAGTTTTTCAGCAGTAATTTGGGAGCAAAATTATAAAAAATTGGTTCTAATAATTTTTTTCAATGTTCACATGAAAAAAACCACGAAAACGAGAGCAAATCGCGCGAAAATCGAAAAAAAGAATTTTAGGCCAATCGGCAGAAATTTTGCGGGCACAGAAAAATGGGCGTGGTCATAAAAACGCAAGGTCGCCGCACGGCTTATGCGTAATTTCGGAGTGTCGTTCGAGACTTTCTGCATTCATTTTTTTGAATTTTAAATAAATATTTTTGTAAAATTACAAGTTGTGAGTGAAAATTCCATTTTTTCATTCTAAAAAATTGAATAATTAATGATGCAACAGGTAATAAGCCGAGAACACGGCAGTATGAAGTCAGAAAATGCAACGTTTTCCAATGCAAATTTATTTCAAAATGTAGTTTCCAACAAAATTCAAGAAAAATTAATAAGAACATGGAAATGGAAAATAAAATATGTCGAGTTTCTTTATTACAGTTTAAAACAATTTTCTGGGTGCGATACATGGGGGAGTCGAGTTTGTTCGAAACAAGTGTAGTCCGACCAGTGGTGGGCGATTCATTTGAATTATAGGAAACGACGATGGTCTCTGGTCTTCAAGCATCTGCTTCACGGTAAAATATCCCGCGGGCTTTTCTACTGATTGATTCCCATGAATCAACAAGTTTTCGGTCGGGAACAGCCGTTTGATATTCGCGACAACTCTACTGTCATTTTCAAGGATATCCTTGGAGAATTGATAAGATCTTCTCACATCCAGCTCGACGAGATCAAATTTCAAGTTCGTTCTGATATTCCAATCGCGTACACGGTCATTTAGACGAATCGCCGTGAAGAATTTGCTGAATCGCCTGATATTGCCCATTTGTGACTCTTTCGCACAGTAGTCGAATTGTATTCCAACCGTTTTCACCTTCCACACTCGACAGATTTCCCAAAGCAGCTCGCACGGCAGCAATTCTGGCAGATGTCGTTTGAACTGAACATCATCTGTCGGTTTCTCAGTGATTATCAGGCACAGATGATCGCATGTGACGCGTGGATTGATGTATTGCTCTATGAAGTCGACACACTGTTGGCGAGTACGCGACATTCTTATACTTGTTGACGCAACCCTGTGGAGAAATCTGGAAATTAGATTATCAAAAGTTGCACTTTCGTAGAGGAAAACTGACGCTTGGGAGACATTCAATCGCTGGAAATGGCGTGGTTGCTGGATGGACACGATTAGAACTCCGACTTGGACTCCGTATTCTGAGCATTCAAGCGCGTGTTTTGAGCAATCCGGGCACCGAATCGGACAGACGTCTTCCATTCCGGTGAACACTTTTAGAGTATCTGAATTTAAACATTTAACTGACCGTGTGCACAGTGAAAAATCTTACGATTTCTGAGAAAAACGGCAATATCGATGTGAAGCTGATTCCTCGCTTCCACAGTAAGATCCGATAGATTGATCGCCCTGAACTCTTTGATTTTGACATTCGCCACTTCATTGAGCAATTTGAAATATGTGCCGACTTTCGATGCTTCCATAACACATCCGTTGATCACAACTTTCGTCGGAAACGTTGGCAGAGATGGAAGACAGACAATGTACGGGACTCGCTTCACATGCGCCTTTTGCGAGTCTAACGACTCCAGTTCGATGCTTGAATAGGTTTTTCCGATTTTGCGAATAATTTCAGTGTTGAAAGTTCTGCTGATCAGCCTCCATCTGATATTTTTCATGGGATTGCTGAAGTTTTCCAGAATTTTTTCGACAACGATGTTGTTGCTAAAACACTGTTGTGCTGCTGACATTTCCTGGAAATAAATAAACATATTCTACCTAGAAAAAAGCAAAAAACTTACAATATTCGAATCCGGGTCCGTGTTCATTATCGATTGACGGGTGCACACGCAATGGGTCAGTCAGACAGAAGAAATGATGGTCACGGGAGAACGGTGGTGGTCCGTTGTGCGTAGATTAGCCGCGTCGCGTCGCAGGCTGGGTCATGCGTGCCTTCAATTTGGTGTCAATACAGTGTGTCTGGCACGGAAAAAGAGAAACAACAACATTTACAGTCTATTACTATTGAGTTCAGTTCATGAACCATCGATAAGCGATTTTACTGACAATATAGATTTAAAAAATTACCTCGTACTATTACGATGTTCTCGTGATGGAGAAGCTAACCGCCAACTGGAATGCATTGTCCCGGAACCTCTCAAGCAGTTGATAACTTTGGAAACCTGAAATTAAATGGAAAATATAAAAAAAAAATAACAAGCTGAATAGTGAATACGTAGGATAATGAAAACAAAATTGTTATATCAAAAATTTAAAAGAATGCTTAAAATTTGTAATTTCAAGTAGAATCCTGAAGTTTACAACTTTATTAAATGAAAAAATCGATTTAAAATCGAAAATTATAGATTTAAATCTATAATTTTTAAAAATTCTCTGAAAAATAAAAGGGGCGTGGCTTGAAATCGCAAACTGCCCGCATGCTTTTCGCCGTTCTCGCGGAGTGTCGTTTGCACTTTTTCTGTTCTTTTTCTCTGCGTTCGACACCGAAAAGTTGCAAACTCGTTCGAAGAAAGCCCTTTTCACGTGCCCTTTCCGCTCACCGGATTCCGCTGAAAAAGTGAGTTTTTCTTCGTTAAACGTTGCAATTTGGCCCAAAAATATACTTGATCCTGAGATTAGTTGAGAAAAAAAACAGGAAAGATCTGCGAGAATGTCAGTGTAAACACTCTGCAAGTTCTTCTCGCTCAATGTTCATCGATAAGTGAACAAAACCACGAGACGTGTCTGAAAAACAGCGAAAAAATTGAAAACAGTGTGGTCTCCTCCCTGCAATTTGGCAATTTCCTTCCGAAAAGTACACTATTCTCCTCGCGGTCCATCCATGGGACAGAGTATCACATTTCACTTCCTCTGGCTGTTTCGCAGTTTTCGGTTTCCAGTATTATTCCATTCTATTCAAAACTCAAAACTTTGTTCCTGCTTTTCCAATTTTCGAGTTGGCAACTCGCCAAATTTGACCAAAGTTCGCTCTAAGCGGCAGCCAATTTCCCTTTCCGAAGGCAGAGAGTATCCCATGACGACCCGAGCGACTCGTGCCTCGTCAAGGTCGTAAAAGTGCGTTGTCGGCTGGCTCAGCGCTTCATTCACCGTGGAAACGTGAGGATTTTCGTGGGAAAGAAACCAGGTGATTTTTCTTTTCTTTTTTTCATGGCAAAGTCCAATTTCACACACCAATTCCGAAAAAAATCACCAGAAGTTTTTATTTAGTCGGATTATCTGTAATTCTTCTTCCAACTTTGAACACGGGAGAAAAACCCTTTTGACCTTACCAAGAGCCTCTCTCAAAAGGGTGCCCGGAGCGCTTCAATCTCTTCGACGATCATCTGCGTCGTCAAGGTTGTCGCCCTCCGATCCGTCCACTCCACTTTCTTCCCGATCTTTCCGATAACTCGGCCTGCGACTCTCCGTCCTACACAATCTCGTTCGTTTTGACCGCGAATCGAGTCCTTTTCGGTCGAATTGTATGGTGGACTGCTTACGAGAAGCGATTCTCGGAACAAACCTTGAGAATGAAGGCGTTTGGGTTTTATGTTTTCGAGAAAGTTATATGGGAAGATTGTCAGGTAAACCGTTTGCGGTTTTATTTCTGATTTGTTCAAATGCGAATTTTGATCAGCTATTTAATCAGCGAGTGAGAAGTAAATAACAGCTTTCGGTCTCGTACGAGATGTGTTTTCCGCTAGTTGTTCTCGGATGATTTCTCTTTTCTGCAGAGCAAAAGAATCATGTTTTCTTGGCGATTCTTATAATTTGAAAGCGGAGATTCCGAATTGCACTGTGCAATCCGATTTTCTCTTGATTCATTCTCGACTTCCCGAACTCGACTGTATACTTCTGTTGCACTGTACTAGTTTCCGACAAATGACTCACCCGGCTGCTCATGTTTCTCTCTGTAACCATTCTCTAGACTGCCTCTGATCCAGTTGGCATCTCTACTGTGTCAACACAAAACGGGACACTGAACAGGCGCGCACCTGTGTTTCTTTTCATCCCCTTCCACTCGCTTCTTCCTCATTTCCCCATATGTAACATTTTTTCAAATTCCCAATCATCAGAACTTTTGATTCGAAGCTTGCAGCCCGAAGCCAGTTGTTCTTTGACCTCGTTCCCATTCAGTTCATAATGGAAAACCCTCTATTGTCGTTTTTGTGTGTTCTGATTCTCTGATCCTCTACCTCATCTTTTCAATTCGGACAATAACAACAAACAAGGTTTTTTCCAATTCCATTATCACTCGTTTTGAATGTTGTCAATGTAATTCCTCGCCTGTATCTTTTGTCGAACAAGAAAAGACATTGCCTGCGTCTCTTCGCACTCTCTTTCGCTCCAGCCATTTGTAAATACACTCTACACAGCAGGCCCCCGACCAACGAAACTAAGCCTGCGGGCGCTACGCTCTCTTTGACTATGCAACACCATACCGCGACAGTAACGAGAACGTATACGACGAAAAGTGCTGAAGGGGAAGCGGTTCAGCATTCTCCTCCTCCTCCTCCCCCACTCGATGAAACTCTGTAGAGAGAAAGCGAGCAAACAGAGCCCTCCCGAGGGAGCGAATTGTCTGTAGATTGGTCGATGCATCCGACCGACTCCAAACAGTCCCCTCAATGAGCATTCCTGATGTGAGAATGTTACCGGCGGCTTAGTTTAGCCAAAGAACAAGTTTCATCTTGTTTTGCGAGCAAACAGTGCAACAATGTCGGAAGATGAAGTGTTCAACGACTTGTGAACTTTGGCCTTATTTCGTTCTCACGAAAACCGCTTGTTTATCGCTTTTTATGGCTATTTAAGGTCGAAAAATGGACCAAACGGTTCACAACTTCTCTTCGGTTCCCAGAAGATCATCCTTTATCAGCGGGATCGAACTGATCAACTGTCACGGCCACTTCCCTTTCGCAAAGTTTCCATTCTCGTACATGATACACCTTTCTTTCTCTCTCTCTCACTCATTCTGTCCATAAGAATGACGTATTTCCCATCCTTTGCCTTCTACATACTGATGATCGGGCTGGTTCTGTAAACGTGGCGAGAGAACGTGTGTTTCCGAGAGGCACAGACCCGCACAGACAGTTTCCATCGCCAACCGTCGCCTGCCCTTTTTTGGCGATCGACCAAAATTAAATTCACTAAACTTCACGGTGTTGTTCATTGTGTTATCCGCCGTTTTTGTCGTCGCAACTCGAGTTCGATCAGTCTGTTGTCAGTGTCAGTCTCAACTTGCAAAATGCGAAATATTTGTCTGGTTCCTCCCATTTCCACCCACAAAAAGAATAAAAAACTCCGTCCAGAATGCTTTTGTCCTCCGCGAGCACACATCATTCCATCAGTTTATCAGTTAGACTACATGGTCTCTCGTTTGGCCGAAAATCATCACCTAAATAAAATCATGCAAGTTTCTGCCGTCCGCTCGTTTCAATTCGATCTATATTTTGAACCCTGTCACATTGGTCGAGATCTTTGAAAATCGTCTCTCTCTCTCGTTGGCCGCAACCAAAAGCAAACAAACAGTTAAACCTACGCTTCTAGAAGCCACAGAGTTTTATGGGCATGCAGCGGAGAAAGAAAAGAAACTTTAAATTTTCCGCGGTCGGCCGATCGGATCAGATCTTTCAAGATCAAGTTGTTCTCTCCCCTCCTCTCCGTTTCAAGGTGTAACAGCCAGCCAGCCGGCCAAAGTCAGTTCACATGTCTTTTATTTTTTCGTCTACCCCTAGCAAGCACCAACGAAAATATCTCTTCGTCGAACAGATTTTCACGTGTCTTGTGACAACCTTTTCTTGACTTTTCTAGGTGTTCAATCGATGTTTTCTTGAAGAATTTGTTCAAAGCGTGTTTCTTTTTTCTCGCACCAAATTTATACTATTTCGGGATAAGTTTATAGTATGGATTTTGAATATGATCAGCAAAATCCTCTTTTGAAAGATCAGAAGAGCAGCAATTTTGCTTCACTGCTGTTTTGGTTGACTGACTGGAACCGGTGGCAAGGCCAAAACAACTTTTCTTTCTGGATTAGCCAGCCCACCACTTCTATTCCAATTTTTATCGTTTTTTGAATCTCGAATTCCCGATATGGTAATCTCTGGAATCGGTTCCAATACACACATCCTTGTTGTCCATGTGCAGTCTGGATTCATTCCATCCATTTCTACTACTAGAAAACAGATGACTTATAGCCATTCGTCCCATCTTTACTAGTCGAAGACGTCTTCAGTCCGCTCGTTTCCGACCTTTTATAGTCGCCATGCAGTGTGCGCGCGAAGCGAAAACAAGAAAACGGACAGACGCGTGAGTTCAAGCACTCTTTGGAAAGACTCTCTTCCTCTCTCGCTCTTTTCCCTTGTCTGAAATCGCCAAAGTTCACTATTCGGTCTTGTTTACCCTTTCGGTCCGTCCTTCCATACACAATATGTGCCCACCGGCGGCGGCTCTGCGTCTCCTTCTTCTCGTATTTCTCACCCCGTGAGACGAGATATTCGTAATTCTCAAGAGGGCGAAAGCTTCCGCGCGGTTGCCGTCCGTCCGCATTCGTTGCCCTGGGTGTCCGCGGGGACAACCTTGTTTCGATGGTCCGCCGTTCGTTTGTTCTGACCCTGTGGCGACCACCCAAAACAACAATGAAACACGAGCGGAACCGAAAAGTAAAAGGGCATTATCCTCTCTCTCTCTCTCCCTCCCTTTCCCGTTTATTTTCTTCTTCTCGTCTGGCCTTAAATTGTCCGGCAATTATTCGGGATGAATGAGATGCACTTCATTATTTCTCCCCAGCTTATCCGCTAATATTGGACGCGACCCAGTTAACATTTCTCTAGTTTAGAAGCCCTTTACTTTGCGAAACGCAAAATCGGGAATTTTGAGTTTTGAATTATAGATTCAGAATTTTCGAAGAGTTTATATCTTCGTCTGCTTTCAACGACTTGCGAAAATATTTGCACCCTGGAATTTAGTATGAACTTTGAAATTCTTCACGTCTTCTCTCTCAACTTTCACTTCACTCGCTCGCTCTCTTTTCGATCTTATTTACGTTTCGAGTCGTCGATTCTCGAGTTCTCTAGTCCCAAATTCAGTTCTGCCAATTAGTGCACCCAGCTCTCCAGCCACATTTTGTTCTCTGAGCCCGTTGATGTAAATACTAGCTGAACTTCTAGTCTACGAA
>LR564173.1:4809-26432 GCA_900536345.3 Caenorhabditis sp. 39 LS-2015 | reverse complement strand
GGTCTTATCGACAGACTCCTGGGGCTGCAGCAATATCAAATCAGAAACCATCGACAATTCTTCGCAGCTCACGAGGTTATCAATTTGGACGGTGACATGTACGCTCATTTGCATACGAAAGTAGGTGGAGTTCTTCATCTGGCTTCTTGCAGGACCTCATGTCCTTATTTGAAGCTAAACGGCACGAACCACCGGCGAGCGCGCGCACAAGATGTGAACTGTATGCTCAAACTTGCGCTAACGAACGCCGCCGAGTGGGGAAATCAGTTTGGACCGTTCAAGAAGCTGAGCAACGAGGACAAGAAGCACGTGCTCACCGAGTACGCGTTCACGTTCATGCTCGTTGATCAGGGATTCAAGACGGCACGGAAGGCTGAAGAGGGATACTGGTTGCTGCAGAACGACACCTTCATGCACGAAGACTACTTCCTCGGATTGCCTGAAGAGGACGCGAAGAAGGAGAACGCAGCCACCAAGGCGAAGTGAGTTGTTTCCCCGCGCAGACGTTTTTTAAGTCTATGATTTTCCAGATTGCATCCACTTTTCGTTAACGAGAGTCTCAACGGTGTCGGCTATCCATTTCGGGATCAGAAGATTGACGAATTCGAGTGTGCTGTCCTCAAGACCCTCCTTCTTTTCACCCGTACGTCAAAATTTCTTTTTTTCGGTTACTGTATCTGGATACTTTTTCAGAGCGAGGTGTCTACAAAGACAATCTAGACTCGGTCCAAGATTTTGTGAACCGATGCCTGAACGACCTGATGGATTACTCCGTCAAAACACACGCAGACGCTGCCATCGAGCGCGTTGGCACTGTTCTCCTGCTGACGAGCTCGGTTCGATGCTCAATCCACGCACTGTACAACCAGACGAGAGTGTCCGACGTGTTCGATCTGATGAAATTTGATCCGCTTGTTAGGGATGTCCTCCTATCGTGAGTCTCTCTGTCTTTCGTCTGCTTCTACCGCTTCTTTCTGTTGTTTTGTTTCCCTCAAACACAAGTGGTCATCCTCTCCCTTGTTCTCGTTTCTTGTACCACCTGAAGTAAGTTTTGCAAAATTTTCCCAAGCGCCACCCACGCCTTCATGTAAACTGAATTCGTCAAGCGTCTCCTCCCCGATGGGTCTCTAGCGATTCTAGTCAGTATATCTTCTTGTACATCTGTGATAGTCTTGCACTCGCACCTCTATCTTTCGGTATCTAGTGTAATATAAATTATTCCTGTATATCCCCTCTACGGCCCACCTCATTTTCATTTCCCTCTATGAAACACGAGTATTCTTTCCCTTTCCACATCAGCCTCAACTTTTCGGCACTTTCAATACCCTCCCCCCTCCAAATCCAGTGATTTAGTGATCTCCCTTGATTTCTCTCCCACCTTTAGGTTTATACATAAATAAATTGGTTTTCAGTTTGTTTCGGCCTCCTCTCACATGTTTTCATAAGTTCGCTGCCAGCACACGAACACATAATCTCTCATTTCAGCAGCGGAACTGACGAGACATTCGACCTCTTCTCCACTCACAACACCCCGATGATTGCATAAAAGACCACCACCCATCCGGTGATAACTCGACGATTTACGGGTCTGCTTCTCTTATCTCCAGTTTCATGTGTTATGTACCGATGTCAATTGTTATTCTTGTTATTTATTTGTATGTATATCGATCAGGAAATGAGATATTTATCAATGTCATCAGTCGTAAAATGTCAGTTTTTGATAATCTGATCAATTTCGAAATCGTCGGGCACATGTCCGGATCCCTCGACAGCGGTAGCGTGTCGTGGCATTCGGGGAAGCATTGTCTGAAAGAAAACTAACGTTTTTTGGGGCCGCCACTTCCTACTTACCAAAAACGACATTGGGTTCATCATCCCGGACAATGCGCCAATTCCTCCCATGTCTCCGAACCGTCCATTCCCATCATCCTCCTTCTTTTCCTCCTTCCGACGGCCCATCGAACCGAATGTTTCCATAAGCGAGTTTTTGAATTCGTTGATGCCTGTTTTGAGTTTATCCAACGACTTCCGTTCCTCATCTGACCTCTTCGATTCAGAATTCTTCGTCACCGTCGTCGGCTCACTATCCTGATTCTCATGCATCTCCATCTTCACCTGGAACGGGAATCCCTTCTTTTTCTCTTGGGGCGAAGCGATCTTCTTCATCATATCGGAGACGATGGATGAGATCCTGCTGCTCATTCCGTCCTCGGAACTCTCCAAAGTCTTTGTTGACCATCCCATCCACTTCGACGTCTTCTGAACTATCTTCTCCTTGTTCAACTCGATCACCACCTCTTCTCTCGATTCGTCATCCTGGCTTCCGTTCTTCTTCTTTTCCTTCTCATCGGCCGGCTCCTTCGTTCTCAACTTGTTATCTATTTTCATCGTCTCCTTGAGTCTTTGAATGATCGTCGGAAGTCTCTCCATATCAAGTGTATAGTTGGTATTGAGGATCAGGTCCTGCTCGACGAGTTCGATGGCACAACTCTTGGTCTCGTCGGTTTTCTCGCAGAGAATGTCGCATTTGTCGCCGCTCCATTTGCTGAAAATGAAGAAGGCATTAGACTCACTCCACACTTTCCGCCGTTCCCAACTCACTCATCACACTCCACCTCCAATTCCAATCCACTCATCGGCAAATGCAACTCCTTCGGTGAAATCCGTCCCCTCAACGGCTTGAATTCTCCTTGATAAGTGCTGCTATTGATGCCCAACTGCTCGATCTTTCCTCCCAGAATACTCAAAGTGAAGATCTTCTCGAAATCGACTCGAAGCCGTCCGAACTCTTGCTCTTCCTTCTCGAGAAGTCTCAATGGGATTCGGGCGAAGGGAAGCCCGGTACCATCGTTCATTAGAACGGTGACATCTTGGAGATAGTCACTTTTGAGGCGGATTTTTAGATAGCCGGAGCATGAAGCCTGAAGAAAAAGAGATCTAACCGTTTAGAGTTGGAAACTTACTAGGGAGACAAGGGAAGCGAAGAGTAGTAACTTCATAGTGGATAATATTATGAATCAGCCTTGTCAAGCCTTGGACCGAGTGATTGGGGAGTAAGGAATCGTTGGCCGGTCAGGGACCTTTCGGGATGGGGCATCAAGGTTGACGATCGGTCATCAAAGGGCAGGAGATTCTGATGGATAAGAAGGAGAGGATCGCTGAAGGTTATGCTGAAGAGGGAGGTTGATCACGTGAACATGGCAACCCAATTCGCAACCATGATATTTCGCAACTTGTGGTGAAAAACTCACAAAGAGTAAATTATCGAGGATCAATTTTTCTGTCCGGATTTCCGTTTCTTTCATTTTCAGTTTTTCCGGTTGTCCGGATGTTTTCTGTGCGCATTTGACCCACAGGCTGGTGTAATGATTATCTTTTATGAGTATCATCTCCTTGGGGAAGCGAATTTTATGATTTTTCAAAAATTTCAGAAGATTTTCAAATTTTCCCCATGCCAAGGAAATAATATCAAGAGTTGATGGACAAAATTATAGATCGAAATTTTCAGATTTAAGAAAGTTATGACGTTTTCAAGATTGCGGTATAAATTGGTCCCTCGGAACGGGTTGGTCCCTCAAAAAAACGGATAGACGATCGAGACGGATTAACAGAAGGTTGTTGTTGTTCCTATGAACTCTGCTCCTGGGGAACCTGATCAGACTACAGACATTGTCCCAAACGGTCCGATCAAAACACAGCTCTCCTGGGAAATCTGACGTCTATCTACAGTCACCCACCTGTTTTTTGGTCGGACCGTTTGAGACATTGTCTGTAGTCTAATCAGGTTGCCCAGGAGCACAGTTCAGAGGAACAACAACAACCTTCTGTTAATCCGTCTCGATCGTCTATTCGTTTTTTTGAGGGACCTACCCGTTTCGAGGGACCAATTTATACCGTAATCTTGAAAACGTCATAACTTTCTTAAATCTAAAAACTTCGAGCTAGAATTGTGTCAATAAACTCTCGAAAATGTCTCCTCGACACTGTGAAAATTTGAAAAAATTCCTAAATTTTCCAAAAAAATTTGAAAAAACTGAACATTTTGAAAATTCACCTCGTGATACAAGATTTCGAACCACGCGAGCCTGATGCGGCGTAGCCGCACGTTCAGGCTAGTGATTCCATAGAATATTATTCATTGGAATTAATACTGTGATAGTCGAAGCTTTATTCAGAAGAGAAGTTAAATTAAATGCAATATTTAAAACAAATACATATTCCAACTCCCAATTAGCAATTTCCTACTGGAACTTAAACGTCAATTCCTCCGGGAACTCTCCCGATGCTCCGCCCAAAAACTCGGCCATCTGATCATCGGCCGACTTCTGTTTCTTTTCCAGAAGCAGTCCGTTATCCGAGTCTTCTGGAGTCGCAATCGGTGGCAGTCCATCAGTCAAATCAATCTTCTCGGCAATGTTCCGATGAACTGGCTCTTTTGCGAGAAACGAGTTTTCGGTGAGATAGTCATTCTTCAGTTTCTCCACGAAGCTCTTCTCTTTGATGATGTAGGTCACATCGAGATTGATTTCTTTGGTATTGTTTTGTGAAGTCAAGCAAGTGGAATTGCCAGATTCGCATCGAATGTCGCATTTCTCTCCAGACCAATTTCTGGAAACATTCGTGTGATGCTATTTAGCTGATGTGACATTTATTGATAACTTACGTGTCACAGGTAAAATCAAATCGGATTCCGTTCAATGGAAGGTTCAGTTTCGAGGGAATAACACTTCCTAGCCTCGGGGTAATCTGTCCGTAGTATGAGCTGCTGCTAAGGTCTGGAAAAATCGAAAATTGAACCTAGAGAACAAACGGAAAACTCACAGAGATCATCAGTATCACCCACAAGAATAGTGACATTGTAAGTTTTCGAAAAATCAATTCTCAAATTCTCAAACTTCATTTCAACATCCTTCTGAAGAAATAGGGGCAGGACTATGAAATATGGCTGCTCATCGTCGAGAATGACTTCGACCGATTGATCGTAGGCGCTTTTCAGGCGGATTGACAGGAAGCCAGAAGCGAATGTCTAACAAAGAAGTGGAAATTAGATAATCAGAACATTTGTTTCAATTTGAATTCTGTACCTGTTGAATTTCAAAGAATAAAAAGATCAACGAGCAAAGAAGCCAGTGCATTTTGTAATCAGTTAACAATAAGATAATTAGATTGTCCGAGGATCGGATCGGTGGACGGAAAAGAGATGGGATCGGGGGGAATGCTCAAGGACGGAGGAGATAGTCATCTAGTGGACCAGTGACATCACTGGCAGTCGAGATTTATCGTTGTTTCCTTGGACCGATCCAGGATTCCCATGCAGGTAGGGATAATCATAAAAGGGACTAATTTGTAGCTAGTATCAATTATTTGATTTCGAGATATTTTCATTTGAATACACAGTATGCTGTATACACCATGAGATGGTTTCATGTAAGACATTTACAAGTGTCCGAACTTCGGCAGGCAGTTATCATAGAACTTTTGGTCGACAGCATACGCATTCATCACGTGACTCAGTTCGATGTCCTCTAGGAATCTTCTGGTTGCTCTCTGAAATATTTCATTCTAGTCTCGCTCACAGTCCCCCGAATCTTCAAATCTTACATGCAGATTCGGAATAATCGAAACCAGATTGCCCAATCTTATCGATGCTTCCTCACTATCCATCATCGAGTTATAGTACTTGAGCATCTCCCTCTGAATCCGTTCTCTAACTCTCCTACACGTCTTCGCCGTCTCTTCACTGATAACATCAAGATCCGCGTCAAACAGTGCCAATCCGGTGAGAGCGAGGAACTCGAATCGGTCGGCATTCTCCCGCAACATTGGATGCGTCACATTCCGACGATAACTTTGGAACGAGGAAGCAAATATCTTGACAGCTTCTGCCGGCGTCATCGGCTGCACGCCTTCTGGATCATAGTAGTACGTCTCTGGATGCACGCAGTCTATGAAGTCTCCGGATGGAAGAAATCTGATGTCACTGCGTTCTGAAAGGAAAAGAAAACCTTTGTTTTATCAATCTAGAAGGGCTCACTGTGATTACAAGAGAAGAATCCTCCTTCTAGCACTACAAATTGGAGATAGAAACTTCGATGTAAGAGATCCTGAAATGGAAGGTAGGGGGAAGTCTCCAACTGACAATGGAATTGTTACTTTTTGATCAACTGGAAAAGCCGCAAAATCGGGAAAACAGTGCGATAACCAATCGCCAACAAGATAGTACTCCTTCAAGAAAACCGCTATCGTCTCTTTGTAGTTTACAGATTTCGGGTCTCGTTTCTGGAATCATTTCAAGATTTTCCATGTTCAAAAGATATAAGAACTCACCAAAAACATGCTCCTATCCATATTCTGATGCACACAAATCCTCACATTCTCCAATTGCTTATAAGTCTCCACAATCGTATTCAGAATCGGCATTCCCTCCCGATTCATTTTGAATGTTGTTGGGGAAGGAAGCACTGGAACTGGAACTACTGCCAAACTACCAGCAGAATCACTGGTTTCCGTCCCTCGCTTTCCATGGACATCTCTCGTTTTTTGAACGTCTAGAAACTATAATTTATCATGACATCCTATCAGAAACCACTTACAATCCTTCTTCATTCCGACCGCAAGGCATTTCGTGAATCGACAGCTTTTGCACAGTGCTGCTCCAGCTGAAAGCCGAGAATCTCTCCAATCCCCGAACAAATCGGTCACTTACTCGACACAATTTCACAGCAATCGATGGGTTCTCCCCAGCAGCGAAACGTCCGATTCTTCGAGACGGTGCGACGAAAAAACGCAGAGCATGCGCTGAAAATTTCTGTTGCCTACTGAAAAGACATCCCTAAAGAGCACCTGCACACCTCGACTCCGAAATGGAATCCGTTGGACGGCGCTTGACACACTGGACATGAATTTTCCATTCCTCATCGGAAGGCGAAGGCAGGTTGGAGTGGTGAATGGATGATGATGATGACAATTTTGAGGGAAAGAATGAATGTAAAGAAGCAATCGATGATTGTTGAGAGACGCAGATGGGGAAAGTGCGGTAGAGAGGACAAGTTATGTTACGGGGGGGAGAACTAGTCTAGGCTAGAAACGGGGGAGAGATTGAAAGAGCAGTTTGATAGTGATAGCACTGGAGCGTTGATTAAACATCATACATACACACCAGGGTCAACAAAACACCATAGTTCTTTTGAATTTTTATGTAGAGATCAGAGAGTGATCTGTGTATCTGATTGAAATTACTGTTACATGATTTCCTGAATACTGAGATGTAATTGGGTATTTTTATTTACAAAATTTGAACAACTACAAGCTGCCAAGCTTCGGCAGGCAGTTATCATAGAACTTTTGGTCGACAGCATACGCATTCATCACGTGACTCAGTTCGATGTCTTCTCGGAATCTTCTAGTTGCTCTCTGAAAAATGTCATTCTAGTCTCGCTCACAGTCCCCTCTCTTTTCTTCAAATCTTACATGCAGGTTCGGAATAATCGACACCAGATTGCCCAATCTTATCGATGCCTCCTCACTGTCCATCATCGAGTTATAGTACTTGAGCATCTCCCTCTGAATCCGTTCTCTAACTCTTCTACACGTCTTCGCCGTCTCTTCACTGATAACATCGAGATCAGCGTCGAATAGTGCCAATCCGGTGAGAGCGAGGAACTCGAATCGGTCGGCATTCTCCCGCAACATTGGATGAGTCACATTCCGACGATAACTTTGGAACGAGGAGGCGAACATTCTGAAGAGGAAGAAGAAGGAATTCAAAGGAGGAAAGGGCGGTAGACGGATGATCTCACTTGACGGCTTCTGCCGGAGTTATTGGCTGTGTGCCTTCTGGATCGTAGTAGTACGTCTCTGGATTCACGCAGTCTATGAAGTCTCCAGATGGAAGGAATCTGATGTCACTGCGTTCTGAAGAACTTGTTTATAGTGATCTCAGAAATGCTCACTCACTTTGATGACAAGAGACGAATCCGATTTCTAAGTTGGCGAATTGGAGGTAGAAGTTACGGTATAAGAGATCCTGAACCCACAGATATTGATAATCTAGCAGAATAGACATTCTTACTCTTTGATCATCGGGAAACGCTGCAAAATCCGGAAAACAATACGTCATCCAATCGCGCACCAAATAGAACTCTCTCATCGTCACGGCTATGGTCTCCTTGTAGTTGAGTGGTTTTGGGGTGCGCTTCTGAAGAATCAATTCGAGAGAGATATCAGAAGACAGAAGACTATACCAGAAACATGTTCCTATCCATATTCTGGTGCACACAAATCCTGAAATGTTCCAATTGCTGATAACTTTCCACAATTGTCTCCAGAATCGGCATTCCCTCCCGATTCACTTTGAATGTTGTGGGGGAAGGGAGCACTGGAACTACTGCCGAGTTCTTATCTTTGTCTCCCTTTCCATGAGTGTCTCTGGTCTTCTGAACGTCTAGAAGTCATACATTTCCAGTCAAACTTTTCGAGAAATCGGAAAACTTACAATCCTTCCTCATTCCCACTTCCAAACACTTTGCGAATCGACAACTTTTACACATTGGGGCGTCATCTGAAAGTCGAGAATTCCTTTAGAATTCGGATAATTTGACGACTAACTTGACACAATTTCACAGCGATCGACAGCTATTCCCCAACATTTAAAAACTGCGTTTTTGGAAACAGTTCGCCGGAAAAATGCAGAGCATGCACTAAATTGTTGAATTGTTTAAAGGAAACAGTCACCGAGGATATTTACCTGCAAACCTCAACTCCAAAGTGGAATCCGTTGGATCGAGCTTGACATACTGGACATGGAGGTCTCATTCTATTTATTTACTGTGGATAGATGGAAACCGGAATAAGTACATTTTGATCAATGACAACTTGGCAAAGAGTGATAGAGAGACGCAGGCAGAGGGGGTGAAGGGCAAGTGATGTTATCAAATTGCGGTTGCGAGTCTACGTTCCAAAAGTTTCCTGATTCGACCATGGGCGGTCACTGTCACAATGTCTGTTCACTTGAAATCATGATGCAATTTTCTTGAGAACCAAGAATTGACAAGACACTTTTCAAAACACTTTATTTCAATTTCAATTTGTCAGGGCCCTGGGGGAATGAATCCAGAACACAATAGAATTCATGTAAAAAAAGAGCTTTCAAAACTTTCCAAGTTCGTAAAACTTCTGATCCACCGAGTACGCCTTCATCACGTTGCTCAGTGTCATATCCTCCTGGAATCGTCGAGTTGCTCGCTGAAACAAAACATCTTCATGAAGCGTATTTTCGATAGAATATCGTCTACCTGTAAAGACGGCAATAGGGATAACATGTTGCCGAGTCGAACCGATGGATCCACATCTTTCTTCTTCAACTCGCAGTACTTCAGAATCTCCCGTTGCACTGCTTCTCGCACCTTCCGACACACATCCACGCATTCATCCGATTGGCCTTCGAGGCCCGTGTCAAAGAGAGCAATGGCAGCCAGGGCGAGGAATTCGAACTGATCCACTTGATCCCTGACCATCGGATGATACACGTTTCTTCGATATGTTTCGAAGGAACTGGCAAACATTCTGAAACACGAAATGTAACTTTCCCCAGAAACTGTTAATAGACATTCTTACTTTGCAGCCTTCTCCGCCGAATACGGCTGTTGTCCATCTGGATCGAAGTAGTAAGTTTCTGGATGCGCACAGTCGATATAGTCCCCAGATGGCAGAAAAGTGATGTCACTTCTTCCGCGTTGACAAGCGAAAAAACCTTCCTCGAGGAGAAGAAATTGGAGGTAGAAGTTGCGGAGAAGGACTCTCTGGAAACATGGAACTTATCGTAAATCTACACGAAAATGGCAATCACTTTCTGATCCTCTGCGAACGCCGAAAAGTCCGTGAAAGAGTTGCTCACAAAATCTTCCATCAAATGAAGTTCCTTCAGAAACACGTTGATCGTCTCCTTGTAGTTCAATGCGCGAGGCGTTCGTTTCTGAAGAAAGCCCCAGGAATTTGAAGAAAACTTAGAGCACTTACCACAAAAACACTTGCATCATCATCTCGATGAATGACTTGTCTCACATTTTCCAAGTGCAAATAGTTTCGAAGAAGCGGATCCATAACTGGAAAAGTTGTCGACGTGGAGGGTCCGATTGATGGATCGACTTTGGAAAATTCTCGTTTTCCGTAGAGGTCTCTGTTGCGTTGGACTGCTGGAAATTGAGGAAATTATGTAACATTCAATCTAGAATTCAGAAGAGACAGTATTCACGAAGGCACTTACCAGTAATATGCGCTGAATCATGAAAAGTTTTGCCGTCACAGTTATGACAGTGAGGACATTGATGACGACGAAGAAGAGAATGTTTTCATTAAACTTTATTGAAAAGGAAATAAAAACAAAACGACAAATAGTTAACAACAAAAGTATTCGGAAGAACTGGGAAATCTCGTGGAACCACGAGTCGACTCCCGTTGGCGAATTCATTAGGAATGCTCGTATCGGCTTCCCTCTTCAAGAAGTTTATCCATCTGCATGCTCACGATACGAGCGTTCTTCAGCTGCAGTTGCTTGAGCTCTAGCTTCTTTTTGCAGTTTTGAATTTTCATTTCGACTAACTGCATCTCGAGGTCAACCAGATGCTTTCGCTTTCGGTAGCAGTTCAGCTGCCTCTCATACTCTTTTTGTTGAATCGACGGAACCGATGAGTTATTGATGAATACATTCGATTCTGACGCTGAAGAATTGAAATCAAAGTTATTACTGTAAGTTTCAGTGGAAAATCTTACTGTCGATTCCTCCGCGGATTGGGACGACCGCTTCGCTTCGATCTTTCTCGATGCGGCGGGCGGCTCTCTGAAATGGAGGTCCATTGCTGTTTTCAAATATCTTCTTTTCTCTACTTTCTCCGCGGCTCGTTTGCAGCCAGTCACCACTGAATCTTTCCGAATTCTCGCTTTCGATGTTTCCTTATCCGCTTTCTCTTTTCCTGTCAATCGATGGTTCGATTCCATCTCATCCGGACAATGAATGTGCATGTTAACGAGATCTTCGGCGGCGGCGTCTTCTCCCAGCGGTTCCTGCTTTGCGATCTTCTTTTTAGACATTCTGTAACTCAAATTAATAAAAAAAAAGCAGAAACAAGGCAGAAAATCGGTAAACTAGGGAAATTAGAAAAAAATTGAAAAAAAGGAACCAGGGAACTCGTCAGTCAATCAATCAATTCTGTTCATTTACCAGTTAAACGTTTCGCGCATGCGGTAAACGCGTTTACCGGTAAATCGGTTTACTGCTCATTTTCCGCGTAAATGTTCTCGTATTTACCGGTAAACCTTTTGTAAATACGGCCTCAAAATACTCTTCTTCCTCACCATCTTTTCTCATTCCAACTATGACACATTTGGAGAATCGACAGCTTCTACAAATGTTTCGAATCGCTGAAAAGTCGGGTAAAACTTTAAAAAGGACAATAAGATTAACTCACTGGAAACCACTTCGCAAGTATTGTTGCGACTGCATTTGTATTTTTGATTCTTGGCCACCGATCGTCGGAAGAAAGCGGAACAAGCACTGTAAAACTACTATGGAATGAACACACTGAAGGCATATTGAAGGCATATGTATGCTCTAGAAATGGAACTAACCTGCACGTCTGCACTCCGAAATGGACTCCTCTCGCAGTATCGTGACAGACCTCGCATAATTTGCTAGCCATAATGATTTGAAAACGGAGCGGGACGGGTATGTAAAGTCTAGATTTGCTATCTTTCTTGCGCCCACAACAATTTGTGTCCGATGTAGTATTTGCGATGATGAACACGTGGGCCGGTTGGCTACAAGATACACGGGTAGGCAAGAGAGAGAGAGAAAGAGACGCAGGATGAGTGAGGGGATGGCGACGAAATGGATGGAATCAGAAGGGGATCAGTGAAAGGAAGAACAGTGTAGTCGGTAGGAGATTTTGAACTCTGTATCGGTGAGGAAGCATCTAACTCTTTCATTACTAACATTGTACAGACTTTTTCAGTTACCAAATGAGACTGTTAAAACCGGAAAGTTTCATTTTACAAACAGTTCACAATTCAATGAATCCTTCAAACCAAGCACTTATCATAAAACACCCGATCCACCGAATACGCGTTCATCACATTGCTCAACTCCACATCCTCCCTGAACCGTCTCGTCGCTCTCTGAAGATTCGGAAGGATCGACAGCATGTTCCCCAACCGAATCGGCGGCTCATCTCGACTTCCCATCCCTGTTACTGTCCCATAGTACTGCAGTATCTCTTTCTGCACTGATTCCCGAACTCGTCGACACAGTTCGTAGCAACTATCCGATTGTCCTTCGATCCCCGTAGCGAAAAGTGTCAAAGTGGCCAAAGTGAGGAACTCGAAACAGTCAACAGAGTCCCGCAACATTGGCTGCGTCACATTCCGCTTATACGTGGCAAATGATGATCCGAACATTCTCACGGCGTCTTCAGATGTCATCGGCTGCAATCCATCTGGGTCATGGTAGTAGGTCTCCGGGTTGACGCAGTCGATATAGTCTCCGGAAGGCAGGAACCAGATGTCGTTGCGATGATGTCGGCAGGAGAAGAAGCCGCCTTCGAGGATCACGAATTGGAGGTAGAAGTTGCGGAGCAGAAGGTCCTGGAATTCTGAAGTTGGTCGACACTGACAAACTACTTGATTGATACCTTTTGATCATCTGAAAGTTCTTGAAAACAAGGAAACGAGTTGCGGATCCATTCAGCAACCAAATGAAACTCTTTCAGCAAAATCTCAATAGACTGCTTATAATTTACAGCTCTCGGCGAGTAACTGGGAGTTGAAAATATCAAATTCCTGGTTCCAGATGGACTGTGCACATGCAACCGAGCATTCTCCAACTGGCCATAACACAAAGTGAGCTTCTCCAAAAGCGGAAAACTCGGGGCGAGGGGTCTGGAGACAGAAGAACATGGTGCAAGGGAATCGAGTTCGCAATTCCGTTTTCCATAAATGTCTCGGTGTTTTTGAACGGCTGGAAACAGGGGAATTGACAGAATCAAAGGAGGAAAGCACTCACAGTCAATCCTCATTCCGATTTGAACACATTTCGCGTATCGACAACTTCTGCACATTGTTCGCATTGCTGAAAGTTCCGCAGTATGCACTTGCGCTTTACCAAGCATAAAAACGCAGAAAAAACTCACTTGCAACTGTCGGACAGCTCCCATCTCTCTTGCACTTGTAGGAGAGACTCTTGGCGATTGTTCTACGGAAAAACGCCGAGCAAGCTCTAAAATTTATACAGAACTATATGTAACTACACGATAAAAATAAGGATTACCTGCATACATCGGCTCCAAAATGCACTCCGCTCTCATTGGTTCCACAGACTCGACAGTGGAAATGGCAGTCCATGGTGCTCTCCAGTTCAACTTCTTTTTGGCAGATCAGCTCAGCGCGACTTGTCCCATTGTCTGTCGTGTCTTTTTGATGTTTGTCGACACGTGAGAAGAGAATACAAGAAACAGAAGGAGGCGAGAGAGTGTGCAAGCTGGAGAGACGCAGACAAAAGAACCTGACTGTTGCAATGGCCAGGTAAAAGAAATGATGACAAAATATAGACAGTGATAATATTTAATCCTTATCAATATTTCATTATCAATCAAAATTTCTCAAAGCAAGTTCTATAGAACACCGGGTCGACTTTGTAGGACTCGAGCAAGTTTCCCAGCTCGACGATTCCTTTCCATCGTTGGGTGGCTCGCTGGAAATTGGACAATTTGACAACTTTTGGATACCATAAACGGGTTCTGAGATACAGAGCAAGAGAGAGCAACTGCATACCTGAAGATTGGGGACTATCGAAACAACAGTGCCGAGTCTCAAAAAGTAGTCATTTTCAGATCGAGAACTTTTATAATAAAGCAGCAACTCTCTCTTCATGTTTTCCTGATTCTCTTTGCAAACTTTCAATGTTTCTTCAGTCAAACCATCGACTCCTGAAACATGAACAGTTATGGGTCCATAATGGCTCCATTACCTGTGTCAAAAAGCGCTAGAGCAACCAAAAGCAGAAACTCGAAGCAGTCCATCTTCTCGTCCAACATTGGATGCCAAACGTTTCTTTGATATGTTCGAAACGACTTTCCGAAGAAACTGAATGACTTTAATCTTTGAGATCCCATAAATCCTCAAACATACTCCGCAGCCTCTTCGGATGTCATCGGCTGCTGTCCTTCCGGATCCGTATAGTATTTTGTCAAATCAACGCAGTCAATATAGTCCCCAGAAGACAGAAATCTCACGTCTCCCCTTCCACATCTCGAAGCAAAGAATCCACCCTCCAGAATGACAAAATGCGGATAGCAATTGTTGATCAACAGATTCTTCTGTCCATCTTGAATGCTTCGGAACGCTGGAAACGAATTGAAAATCCAGTCGATGACCCGGAACCTGTCGTCCAGATAGACTTTGTACACCTCTTTGTAGTTGAGAGATCGCGGTGTCTTCTGTGCAAGTTGGTGGTTTTCCACTCGAGAAATTTCCATTCGTTCGTAGTTTTTGGCAATGAACTGGAGGAAGGTCAGGGTTGGACCGAGGGGTCGAGCAATGGCAGTCGAGTCAGGTTTAGGCCGCTTTCCGTAGGGATCACGGTGGTTTTGAACGGCTGAAATTGTTCAATTCTAAATTGTTGGTTCTCTAGGAAGCATTATACCATTGATCCTCATCCCAGCGGCCAGACACTTTTCGATTCGACATCCCTTACAAACTATAGGAAACTCCGCCAGAATCTTACAAACTCCAGTCTTATCGCATTTGTATTTATGACCACTGGTTACGGTCCGACGGAAGAATGCAGAGCAGGCCCTGAATAAATGGTTACGGTATCAACTTCTGGGTCTCGTTACGACTGGCCGTGTACTCACTTGCAAGACAACACTCCAAAATGGCACCCATGAGCGACGTCGCCGCAAATAACACAAAGACGGGACATTTTTCACTGAAATACGATTCGAACAAGTTGAAGAGGAACAAAGGAGAGAACGATGACAAATGGAGAGATAGACACGGACGGACAAACGACAGTTCAGGTTGATTAGAAGAAAACGATGGAAGATCAAGTTTATTGCCATCTTATCCATTTAAATTAACTTCCAAACCGATCCGCGAAACACTTTTCATAAAACGTTCTATCAATCGTATAGCAATTCATGACATTGCTCAACTCAACGTCCTCTTGAAATCGTCTTGTTGCTCTTTGAACATTCGGAACTATCGTCAACAGGTTGCCCAATCGGACAAAGTAGTCCTGCTCGATTCTGGTCGATCGATAGTGATCCAGAAGTTCTCTCTGGATCAGATCTCGACTCCTCCGACAAACTTCCACAGTTTCAGTAGCCAGTTGTGGTAGGCTAGTGTCAAATAGAACCATAGCAACCAGAAATAGAAACTCGAAGCAATCCACTGAATTTCGTAGCATCGGAAGCCAAACGTTCCGTTTATAACTGTCAAATGACGATGCGAAGATGCTCACAGCCTCCTCACTGGACAATGTCTGCATTCCATCTGGGTCATGGTAGTATGTCTCCAAGTGGGAGCAATCGACATAGTCTCCAGATGACAGAAACCTCACGTCGATTCGACCTGCATCATGCAATTTAAATGAATGGCTTTTTTTAAACGCGGCTTACCGCTCCGATAGCTGAAATATCCTCCTTCTAAAAGTGTATACTGAAGATAGAGGTTGCGAAATAGAAGGTCTTGCTGGGGAATCGGAAGCATTGAAAACGAGGGGAATGAGTTGATGATCCAGTCGAAAACAGGCAAGGTGTCATCCAGGAACACTTGACACGTCTCTTTGTAGTTTAGAGCACGAGGTTTCTTTTCCTGAAAAAGAAAGATTCATAAATAGAAGGAACACCTGAGAACCTACCGTATATCCATAATTTCTGTTATGAAACGCAAGTCGCAGTTGTTCCAGATGATTGAAATTCTTGGAAAGGTTCTGTAGAAATGTCACTGTGCAACCTATCGGGCGTTCAAGAGAGCTGGATTCTGTTTTGAAAGGAACTGTGTCTGGCATTCGTTTCCCATAAACATCCCGGTTAATTTGCACTACTAAATAGGGGATGTTGAGAATTAGAGGAGGGGTTTGAGTACTTACACTCAGATTTCATCCCAACGGCGATACACTTGGCGAGTCGACATCCCTTGCAAATTGCTCGGATTTCTGGAAAAAAGCATATCATGCATGTGGGTAAAACGGAATTCTAAAAACCACCCGAACCTGCAGGTTACATGTAAGATCGTGGTAAGACCCACCGTATCTTTTCGACTTACCCGAAACAACTTTGCAGTTCCCATCTTTATCACACTTATAATTATGTCTCCTAGCCACTGCTCGCCGGAAAAACGCTGAACATGCTCTGAAAACACCCCTTCATAAATATTATGGACTATCTTATCCGAACAAACTTGCACGCGGGAACTCCAAAGTGACAGCCATGCGCGGGGCCGTGACAAATAGAACACAACCTATCGACAGTCATTGCTTCCTTTTCGATTGATCTAATCAATCATGAACATTTGATTCAATGAGAAGACGACGATGACAGTATGTATGATCGATTGGAAACGAAAACAGCGGAATGGAAAAAGGGAGAAGAATAATCGGATTCCTGCCGCTCTTCTGGCTTCCTTTTCGATTTGTCATCATTCAAAGAAGAGTCTTTTTTGTACTATGTCCTGTGGTTGAAATGGAGAGAAGAATCAAAAAAACAATGCACTGATAAGCATACAGAAATCAAGATCAAATTTGAATTTATTGCACGCAAGTAGTTCTGATAGATCCCGACTGGAATTCAACATATCTCGATGCATCTCTCCGAAAAGTTGAGCAACAACTTCCCTTATTCCACGTGTTCCAATTCAAAAAACTTTCTGACCAGACTCTAGAAAAGTCGATTAGTCATCATTTCATACCAAATAATAGTTTCATTCTCCGCTCGTAACGGATAATGCTCGTTCTTCTGAACTCGCTTCGTGCTCCGCATCTCCGCTCCTTCGCCACGTCCGCATCGGTCGGACGGGCGGTTCTGACGAGGAAAGACGTGGATTTCATACTGAATCCCGAGGAGAAACACGTGGATGCGTTTATGAAATGTGTGAGTCAATGGGTATTTTGTGAGACATTGCGGGGGGGAGGGGTGGGGCAAAGCAAGAATCTGAATCTGAGAGTCTAGACAGCAAGGCCACTATTGTAGCACGGAAACGATCGTGGTGTGTTCAAGAGAGAAGACATTGACATGTGGAAGAAGTGTTTCGGGGACGACTACAAGTTCCGACTGATGTGCATGAAGGGAACCACCGAAGTGATTGCCTGCTCGCATTCTTGCCATTTCTATCCCCTCGATTCCTCGAATAAACCGACAACATTCATCGGTCTTGGATGGATCGAACCCAAGGTTCGGAAGCTCAGAGTGGCCCCATTGCTGGGTGACATGCTCAAAGAGGGCGTGCTTTCTGCCAAAAGTGAGATCACTTCGAACATCAGTAAGTGAGGTTTCCCCAAGCAGTCAGTATCTCATGTTTTTCCAGATGGCGCGCTACTCCGATTCTGGTATCTTTTATGCAATAAAAAAGATTCTGACAAGAGTGGAAATGAAGCGTTGACGATTGGATACAAGAGCTTCTATGACTACAAAGATGTGTTCATTCCGGAGAACATTTCCTTCGACGGAATCAATGTCAAAAGTGTGAAGGATGTGCCTGAAAACGACATAATCGCTTATGATCACAAGATTCATCCGTATCATCGTGAAAAGTACCTCATCGCCCATATGAATGATAAGGATGGATTCGGAAAAGTGGCGTATGACAAGGATGGAAAGGTGATCGGAATGGCACAGGCGGTGATGTATCCCCAAGGTGATTGCAACCTTGGACCAATGTACGGCGAGAATCCACGTGTCGTCCAGGCAATGTTCGCCGAGATTCTCAAGGATATCAAGAGTTGTGGAAAGACGGTGAAGAGTTTCGAAGTGAGATCTCTCGATTCGAGCGAGGAAAGCTACACGTGAGTTTCCCGTTTTATTCCGCATTTCGTTTACAAAACTTGTGTTTCTTTTTCAGATGGATCGAGCCTTTCCTAAAGTGTGAGCTGTCAAAAAAAGAGGCTTGTCGTCTTTTCTACAATCGTTGGAAACCTGTGAACGTCGATTACTCGAAAGTCTTCGCACCGACTCATGCACAGGTGTTCCTGGTTTGATTGTGATTGCGTGCCCATTCACTTGATTTACTCGTCCCAGATTAGTATAAAACGCTCTATTAGTGAATTGGTTTATGTCACATTTCATCAGAATGATTTACCGAAATACTTACAACTCTCTCTCTGATGAGATATTCACAAAATTAAAACAGAAATTAGTTGTTCATCATCAAGTTTGAATCCTCCTCAAGCAGTTCTCATAGAACTTGGTCTCGACTGGAAATGTGTTGAAGATATGCCCAAGTTCCATGTCTTTGTGCATTCGACTTGTTGCTCTCTGGAAGCAGAATTCCACTTACAGAACTTGTCCTTATTCATGCATACCTGAAGGCTCGGAAGAATCGACAGCATGCTTCCCATTCTCAACGATGACTCTTCGCATTCCCTCGTCGACTGATAATACTGGATCATCTCCCTCTGCACCGTGCTTCTGATGTTCCGACATATCTCAATGCACTTCTCCGACTGTCCCTCGAGTCCCGGATCGAAAAGAACCAACGCTGCCAGGGCCAGGAACTCGAACTGATTCACCTTCTCTTGGATCATTGGCGTCGTCACATTCCGCTTATAATGCTGGCAAGATCCCGAGAACAGTGTGGCAGCAACTTGCGGTGTCATCTCTTGACATCCTTCCGGATCGCAATAGAACGTTTCGAGGTTCTGACAGTCGATGTAGTCACCGTTGGGCAGGAACCAGACATCATTGTGGCCCTGTTTACAGCTCATGAAGCCACATTCGAGAATGAAGAATTGGAGATAGAAGTTGCGCATCAGAATGTCCTATAAACCAGTTGTTGTAGGATAAAGAGAAGAGAAACTCACTTTCTGATCCAAGGGAAGGTCTGAAAACTGGGAGAACGAGGTGGAAATCCAGTCGCCGACTAGGTAGAACTCTTTGAGATTCACTTGGTTCGCTTCCTTGTAAGTCACTCGTTTTGGGGTTCGATCCTGGAAAATATATATGGAGCTGTTGAAATCTATCTTTTCAATCATACAAACTCACGATGAACATGCTAGAACCTTCCTCTCGATGCACCACCAATCGGACACTTTCCAGTTGCGGATAACTGTTTCGAATGCCTTTCAGAACTGGAATCGGCACTGGGAAGCTGAATTTATAGGTGGACGGAGATGGAACGAGGGCATTGTGCAGTTGCTCTTGATTGTCTCGATCTCGTTTCCCATAAATATCTCTGTTCGTTTGCACCGCCTCTCTCTTCATTCCCACCGCCAGGCACTTCTTGAATCTACAATTCCTACAAACCAATCCCTCGGTGATGGCTCCGATGTTACAAGACTCGTCCGCATTGCAAATGTACTCTTTTTTCTGGGCAACTGTTCGACGGAAGAATGCCGTGCAGCCTCTGACATGAAAGTAACAGCGAATAAATATCTCAATAGAGCGCGCTTCAAATACCTGCACGCATCAACTCCGAAATGAATTCCATTTCCCGGAGAATTGCAAACTCGACACGGACGAAACTTTTTGAATTGAACCATATTCTTCAACTGAAAAGGAAAATGAGAAATTGAATATACAGACTTTCAGAAAATCAATAATACTAGCGGAAAGAAGGGACGCAGACGATCGGAAATGTCTAGGAAGATGTTGTCTAATCACTGCCCTGATAAGAGAGTTGGACCGACCGAAAAAGGAGTAGACACATGACGAATGGAGAAATGGAAGAGAAGTAGACGGTCGGAGAAAGTAAGTGAAACAGCAATGAAACAGGTTGACGAATGATGCAAACACTGGCGGACGATTAGCGGTCGGGAGAGGCAATGGAAGGAAGTAATGTACTTGAGTGGAATCGGAGACATTTCCAAGGCATACATGGCCAGAAACTACACAATTGTCACTATGGGAAACAATTGGAAACAGTTAAAGTACACTTATTTAAGTGTTTATATTCAACTTTGATCAATCCCGCGGCCATTCAAACCTGAATTTCTGAAAGAGACGCTGAAAATCAGGGATTCCGTGCAGAACTTGCATGTACATAGGTATATTTAAAAAAAAACTGATAAGAGATAAGTTAATTGACAAGGTTCATTGATCAAGACTCTCCAATCAATCATCATTAATTCTCAACTTCAACAATCTCAAATTCGACTTTGGCCGTTTCACCTCGGCGAACTCGTTGTCAGCCACACTCTCATACAGCACTTTGGCGGTTCCGATCTGGAATTTCGACGGATCCACACCATAAGTCGACAGGAACTCAAGGGCCTCCATTTCTTTTTCGCAGTGGACTCCCGTGAATCCGGTGGGACACTCGCATTGAACCTTCTCGGCGAGATTCTTGCCGAACGACGAGATGCAGACACCGTCGTTCTTGCATTTACACCATTTCTTGCTGATTTCTGGAACAAACAATGAAACTTGATTGACCATAAGAAGGAAAAACACGAACTCTGTTGGCAATCGAGTCCCTTCGTTCCCTGCGGACAGCCCAAGAGTCCGTGAACATTGCACTGTTTTCCGACGCGTTCGGCGGTTTCAGAGCAGCAGAATTCGTCGCATTTGTCACCGTACCATTTGCTGAAAAAGCTTCTCGTTCTAGCGCATTCGGGGGAAATTCAACTTACGAATCGCATGCCACGTTCACTTTGATTCCGGAAAACGGGAACATGACGACGAGAGGAGACAGAATTCCGCGTTTCGGGGAGAAAGAAGTGGTCGCCGTGATGTTGTCGATGTCTGGAAATCGGATTCCGCATTGTAAACATCAGAAGTCGCCACTCACCCGGCATATCTTCATTGATAACGAACAGCGTCAAATCGTACTTTTCTTCGTTGAAATCGATCGGAATCTTCGGAAGAGTCACAGTTCCATTTGCAGTGACAATGAACGGAACAAGAGAAGAATGTTGCAAAGTCGAAATGTTGACATGAGCCTTGAGGTTGAAGTCGCTTTTGAAAGTGAGTTCGAGGAATCCAGAGCCGGAGACTTCGGGAAAAATCAAGAAGAATACGGGGAGAATAATACGTAGCATGGTCGGAAGACTGGAGTGTAAGGGGGCGACTGGAGGGTCCTCGGAGAATCCTTATCTGTGGGTTTTCGGCAGATAGTAATCTCCAAGGCACCTCCCTGCCATAATATTATGCAACGGAAGACCCCTTGGAGGTTAATGGCCCCATGGAATCTCGAGATCTAAACAACTCGGGAATTCATGTAAACTGCAACGTAATTAAACTCAACAAAAATCAACAACAAAATGATCAGAAAGAATCGGAAAAGTATTGAGACAACAATTAAATAAGAAAATGGGTCATTCTGACAGCGGATTTCCATTTCCATTTCCATTTCCACTGGCAGCTCTCGCCGCAATGCTCTTCTGCTTCTTGATATCCCTGTAGGCGTCGATGACTCGCTGC
>LR564167.1:719-19847 GCA_900536345.3 Caenorhabditis sp. 39 LS-2015 | reverse complement strand
TTAGTTCCAATGTTACAGTAGCTAGTGGCAAACTGGTTGAGACACATCTATCATAAATATTTTGTAGTAGTGATCTCTTTCATTTCTTTTTATGAATTACCAGCCTGAACGTGCGGCTGCGCCGCATCAGGCTGGCGTGTCTTTTTTCTGAAAATTTTTGCTTTCCGCGTGAGTACCATTTCATTTTCACGTGACCGGGTCAAATGCGCACAGAAAACATACGGAAAAACGGAAAAACTGGAAATGAAAATCTCGGAAATCCGGACAGAATAAGAAAGTTATTATATAAGAATGATAAATCGTTTTCCAGATCCGTACCAAGTTCCTCGGCCCGGTGGACCGTACCCTGATCCTCGAGCGAATTGCCCAGTTGAACTTGCCGTCCAAAGTTGTCCGTCTCGCCAGGAACGTCTTTGAATCGACCAACAATCAACGCATTTGTCTAGATCCTGGCCATCTAAAAAAGAACTTTCCGAGATGCGGAACGAATGCGAATCCAGCTCACTTCAACCCGCACTCGTCTCTTCCGCTGAGCCGCCCGAGTTTCAGTATGCAGTTGAAGAAGACAAATGAGAAGAACAAGAAGAGGAGACCGACTTTTGATGTGAGAATCGGAATTTGAATCTGATATGTTTTGAACTAAACTAAAACATGCTATTTTCAGCCCTCAACCGCACCGAAAGTGATGGATTTGATCAGTCAGGGTCCGAGACCTTCGAAATCGGAAAACTCGCTGAAGTCGTCGATTCGGAAGAAAATTAGCAAGAAGAAGGAGATGGTTTCCAAGTCATCGGGCAAGAAGAAGAAAATTAGATGTGCTTGCATCGACTACTTGAAGAACAAAATGGGAAAAGGGAAGAGCAAGAAGGAGAATGCTTCGAACAGGATTCGACCGCCAGGTGCAAGTAGCAGGTCAGCTGACACCAACATGTCCCTTCTCAGTTGTGTCTTTCAGAAGTTCCACTGACTCGTCGATCATCTCCAAGCGATCTTCTTCCACTCGAACTGATGTCAATTCCAACCGATCCGACAAGCGGCTAGAGGCTCGAAGGAGTCGGAAAAGGGACAAGATCCAGAATGCTATCAAGAGTTCCAAGTCGGACACGGAGAATAGTGCCGCCACCAAATCGATGTCGATGGAGTCGGTGTCGAAGAGTAAGAGCAAGAACACGAACTAGAACTGATCTTTGAAATTCCGAGTTTAGAAAAAAATTAGGGGCTGAGAACCACGTAGCTGTTAAGTTTGCAGCAGGCATTGGCAAAATAGATTGCGTTACACTGCCTACAAATGTCCATCAGTTCATTTACCAGCGCCATCGTTTCGATGACGATTTTTAGACGGATTTTCTGGGCATTCTGAATGTATGATCAGCTCTAGTACAAGCGCTAGTATTCCGAACAATGCTTTTGAATTTTCATTTTGATGACATGGCAAATATCAAAAAAAAATGAGGTACAATTGCATTACCTATGGAACAATTCCACCCTATGTTTTGAAAACCGTCGAGTTCCGATTATAGGAGTGTACCGGAATGAGAGAAGGCACTTTTGACTTCCTCAGAACACAGTCCCGATAGGCAGTGTTTCGAGCAATCATCATTATCTAGCATGGAATCGAAGCGCCGCAGAGAGAAGTGAAGGCGATGGCGTGTGGGATGCGGGAGTCGTAGGATGGGTCGTTGTGGAAGGATTTTAGAAGCAACCCCCCAATGAAATTGACAAGAAGACAGCGTAGGACGTGCTCTGGGAATGAATTGTTTTGAAACGGGGAAGATACGATAAGAAGAACTGCTTACCTGCACCACCAAGTTGTTGAGTGTCCTTCGGCTTTCCTTGACATTCCGACTGCTCATAGTGGCCATACTTGCTTGGATTTCCTTTTTTATAGCAATGTACATGAAATTGATAAACTGAAATTAGAAACTAATGAATCTAAAAATCGGATCGACCCACCAAGAGTGCAGTGAGAATGATGCTAATCAAACCCGCTTGAATCATGTTGCTCTGGTCGAAAAACGTAAAAACATAGACGCCAGGAAAGTCGAATACGTTCATGTTGTTTGGGAATTTCTAAGAAGGTAGATTTCGGTTAGAAAAAGTGGGAAATTTCTCACTGTGCGAACAAACTGCTCCATTTCCCCTCGGGAACTGTAGGTGAGGGCGGTTGCAGTTGGCACTGGGACAAAGACGTAGATGGCCAGTAGAAAGTAAGCAAAGGAGTAGATGGAGTTGCTGCACTGAAAAGACTAATGTATTTTTGAAAAGAATGCCATAAAACTCACATCAAAAACCTTTCCAGGTCTCGCAACGATCCGTAGTCGTATGATCAAAAGGAGAAGGGTTGTGTAGACATAACAACAGAAGATAATAGACCAAGCGAACACCAGAGTGAAGGAGGAAACATAGTCCTTCAGGATTCCCACAGAATACACTCCAGGGAACGGAAGAAGAATAGCTGGTCCCGTGAGGACTCCGAGATGGAATTGGGAAGTGTAGAAGGAGAGTTGGGCGAGGAAAAGGCAGATCTTGAAGGATGATCTCTCCCGTTTTGACTTGGTGAGGATCAAGTAGAAACTGAGAAAGTTGAGGGGAGTAGCCAGAATAGTGACGGTGACTGTCAGGGAGTACTGGATGGAATGGTCCGAGTGGAGGACGGTTGCGTAGATATTTGTGTCCGGGGGAGACATTGGGAGAGGAAGAACTGGAATAAGTGAGGTGATGTGGCTGATTGTGAGGAACTAAAATTGGCAAGCGAAAATTGAATTATAGGGTTCTGGCGGGGAAACTTTTTGAGCTGATTGTGGAGCTGGAGATCTCTGATATTTTCAAGTTGACATGCACAGAACGTGAACAAACCATCGCCTGCTCAAGATTTTGTTCTTGAGAAACACAACAGAGTCAAATGTCAAATAGAGCAGCTGAATTCGTGAAAGTTTCAGAAGCGAGCACCATGTCAATCGGTGCTCAAAAAGTTGAGCGATAGGTGGATTATTTGCCAAAAGTTGTTTAGCGCAGAATTCTAAACTACATAGACACTGACTCTGATCTATGCTTCTGGTCCTGATCTAATGCTATGCTGGTCCATAGACTATGCAGGTTGCAGTTTGAGAGTGTTACTGATTGGTGAACTTTGAAATTTGACAGTGTTTATCAACAAAATTACAGCAGGTTTTTTTCTTTTTAGAAGTGACCAGCATCAATCTTAAACAAAAACAACAACTACATCATCTGAGAAAGCAAAATTCGAAAGCAAAGAAAATTATAATTCTACACAATTTTTTTTCAATTTTCCCACATGCGAAACAGAGATCAGTCCATGTCTCGATGACGGCTATGTCTTCAGAAAAATAGAATTCCGATGGAGAGAATGGACTGGAGTCAGTGAAGAGACACGTCGTCGCTTCCTCAGTACAAAATCTCGATAGGCAGTGTTCCGGGAGATCATCATGATCTGACAAGGGATCGAGGCACCGCAGAGACACGTGTAGGCAATGGCGTTGGGGATTCTGGAGTCGTAGGATGGGTCATTGTAGAATGTTTTGAAGATGAGACCGACGGAAATCGAGAGAAAGAATGAGTAGGACACACTCTGAAAGAAATGAAGATTCGGGTTCCTTCTGCAGAAGTTACTCTACCTGTACCACCAAATTCCTGAGAACCTTCCGATTCTCAGTGCCATGTGAACTGCTGTTGGATACCATACTGATCCGGATTTCTCTAGATATACAGGTATACATGAATAGCACAAACTGAAATTTTCCCCTAAAATGGGATCAAGTCGGGACGACATGTACATACACCTAGAGTTGCCAGAACTTCGAAAATCAGAATGCCTTGGATCAAATCAGTGTGATCGTAGTTTGTGAAGACATACGCGCCGGGGTGATCGAATATCATCATGTTGTTGGGGAATCTCTGAGAAAAACCATTTGACTGTTAGAGTTCATCGGCAACTCACAGTCCGAACAAACTGCTCCATTTGCTGCCTGGAACTGTAAGACAATGCCATTATCCCTGGAACCGGAGCAAAGATGTAGATGGCCAGTATGATGTAGCAGACATTGTAAATCAGGTTGTGGCACTACAATAAAATTCGATTATGAAGCTTCTGAAGTTCAGGTATACAACTTACATCAAACCCCTTCCCGGGTCTCGCGACGATTCGCAGTCTAATGATCAGCACAGCAAAAGTTGCATAAATATAAAAACCGAAGAGCATACACCAGATGAAGGAAAGTGTGAAGCAGGACAAATAGTCCTTCAGAATTCCCACGGAATACATTCCGGGAAAGGGGTGAAGGGTGACCAGACCAGAGAGAACTCCCAGATGGAACTGTGCGATGTAGTAGGAGAGTTGGGAGATAAAGAGACAGATCTTGAAGGAAGGTCTCTCCCGTTTCGACTTGGTAAGAATCAAGTAGAAGGTGAGAAAGTTGAGGGGAGTAGCCAGAATAGTGACGGCGACTGTCAGGGAGTACTGGAGAGAATGGTCCGAGTGGAGGACGGTTGCGTAGATGCGCGAATCGATTGAAGTCATGAGGGGAGTTGTGACACTGGAAAAAGGTAGGCTACATTTATATCGGTAGCGAATTGAATTATAGGCTTCCGGGAGAAAAAGCGTGTTATTCTTTGAACTTGTTATTCAGTTGAATAATGAACTCAGTGAACCAAGTTTTTATTTACCAGTCACTATTGGTTCCTGGTTGTGAGCTTTGAAAATTTTGAACAATGATACAGAATCTGGACACATTCATGGATGTGTTCAGCTGCGATTTCCCTTAGCTCTAGAAAAAATCTGATTGACGATGATTAGGCAGGGTATGATTTTGACATCGGAAAGAAATTTTGCGTAATCAAATTGAACATATTCAATCTTATAGGTGCCACACTTCCAAAAATTGGAGAATGTGAAAAGATCAACAATTCAACAAATCCAACAAATCAAAGTTCTGACAATTATGACGGAGAAGTGTTAATTGTTGAGACAACTATCACAGAATTCGGGTTATTAGCAGTTGTCTCGACGGAGAGTCTGATGACGTGGAACAGTGCTCGTCGGTAGTTGGAATTGTTGACGATCATGAAGAGTTGGCAAGGAATCGAACCGAAGATCAGGGAAGTGTTTGCAAGAGCTACGGGCACTGTAACTGTACCATATTCAGTGTTCCTGGTCATTTCCGTACCCCTAGTGTCCACTTCTGGATCCACAAATGCATTTCTGACGAGAATGAGTAGTGACAAGCAGACAAAGTTTCCGAGTATTCCAATCTGTTGTGCTCTATGCAACTTCTGATTTCTCATTCATCCCCTACCTGAATCAGCGCGGAGTTTGTGACTTTCCGATGGTGTTTCGTCATTCTTGCACTTTTGAAAAAACTTGTCGCTTGATTTCCAAAATGACAACTGAGTAAAGTGCACCATAGGCCTAAAAGTTACTGATCAGCTAGACCAGAAGTCATCGAAACTGACAGAAAGACCAGTGAAAACAAGAAGGAAGAGCAGGGAGATAATCGCCTTCTGATTGTTCTCACTTGTGTCGATATGGATGCTCGGGTTGTCGAATGCGATGAGATTCGCGGGGAAGTACTGAAACATGTCATGAGTAAGTCCGTAGTTTGATCTCAGTTGGAATCAGTGAAAATCAGAAGATCACCTTTGCAACAAACTCCATTTGCACATCTTTTGTGTTGTAAGCATTGACCCAAAGAGCCGAAAGAGGAAGATATATGTAGAGGAACAAGAAAACGGAACATACAATGTAGGTACTGTCCGAGAACTGAAAACATAATCGATATAGTCAGTTGATAGATCGGTTCTTACATCAAATCTTCCTCCTTTTCTGGCGACGATTCTGAGGCGAACGGCAAGGATGATGAAGGTGAAAGAGACGAAAACAGCGAAGAGGAATATCCAAATCAACTGAATACCCAAAAACACATCGTTCTGATTCTCTAGATCCCTGACTCACACTCGACCAGAAACTGCTCATCGCAATCTTCACCGGACCAATGGTACTGATAGCTGGAAATGGGAACAAGAGTACCATGTTGGCAATACTTCCATAGAAGACATTGGCGATGTAGAAGAAGACGTGGCTGTTGAGAAGAGCATACTTGAAGAGTTTCTGTTCGTTTTTCGATTTGGTGATAATCAAATAGAAGGCGAGAAAGTTGACGGGAGTGGCGAGAAGATTGGCAAGATTGGTGAGGTACAACTGAAGAGAACGGTCGGTGAAGTGGATTGTGGCATACGGACGGTTGTCTGTCTCTGGAATGCTTTGTTCGTAAAAGGAGATTTTTGATGAGTGAAAGAAACATGAGACTCACCTCTCATAACGAGCGAAGAATGACTGCTGAATGAATCAGTTTCTCGTATGTTTTCTTGTGTTTTTTGTGCAAGTCTACCTTACTATTCTGCGAAAAAGTTCAAGAAGTGAAGCGTGACGAAATTTCACGTTGGGTTGACTTTTGTGTAGTGATTTTCAGAAGTCATGTGACGGAAGGATTCATTTGGATTTTATGTTAAAAATGAAAAGAAAATGCGGCTGCTGACAATCTTAGTTATTCAAAGAATTAGCTCGGTCTCTATGATCTACATCCGTTGTGGACTTTATCGAAGTTCTGTGAACACTTTTAGCTCCTCGATCCTCTTGAGGAAACACAGATTGTCGACGGACTTTCTTCAGCACATAGTTGCGATATGCAGAGTTGGTACAGATCAAAAAGAGTTGGGCGGGAATGCAAGATCCGCAGAACAGCACGGATCCGATGGTCTTCTGAAGTCTGGAGTCCACTTCTGGAGGATTCAGGACAGTAGATAACATCAGAAGACAAGAGATGAAGATGAAGACACTGAGTCCGATGCTCTGCCTTGCCAACTGATTCAGAAGTGCTTTTCGGGCGACGAAAGTCTTGCTCCCCTCTAGAGATCTTTTGCTGATTTCGTAGTAAATGGCTGAGTTGAAGAAGATCACAATCTGCAATATCAAGCTCAAGGAGGATTGGGGGAACGAAGACTAACTGGTAGGCCAGAGCAAATATAACACAGCATGGCTTCAAGGAACACCTTCTGAATCATTGGATGAATCTGCACGTAGACTCCGGGGTTTTCGAAGATTTTCATATTGTTCGGGTAGTATTTGGCTACAAAATCTCTCATTTCGTCATGAGTCGCGTAGTCGGAAAGGACTACACAGTTCATGGGAACGAAGCAGTAGATCATCATGAATACGATGATCAAGTAGTAGGTGCGGTTTTTGAACTGAAAAAGAAGAGACTTGATTCCTGGGGACAGGTGTTGAGGGATGTCTGCCTAAATACTCACATCGAATGTTTTTCCCGGACGGCACATCACTTTCAATCGGATTAAGTTTATCATCAAGTAACCGAAGAAGTACGCTTCGAAGGATACCATCCAAATCAACTGAAACCTGGGCTATAATCCACTGTTTATGGTGTTTCAAACTTACAAAAAGTGGCAAGCAATCTACATAGTTCTTGAGTATTCCGACACAATACATTGCTGGAAATGGATGAGTGAAAACCACTCCAGCGAGTCCGCCCCAGATGATCATCGAGATGAAAAAGAAGAACTGCTGGCAGAGCAATCCGACTTTGAATACGAGTGTTTCGCGTTTCGACTGCGTCAAGATGATATAAAGACAAGTCAAATGAATCGGCGTTGCTATGATGTTCACGATGACTGATAAGGTATACTGTAGAGAATGATCACTGTAGACAACTGTGGCATACGTCCGATTGTCGACGAAATCAGAGCTCATCGAGCGGAGGAAGTATGAGAAGTGGGCAAGTGTCGGCGGGAGGATATGGAAGTAGGTGTTGCAATCCAGTTGGCTATTTGATCTTGGATTGCTTATTGCGCAGAGAATTCGGGAAATCGGCGGGTGCAAAGTGCCGAAAAGGTCGCGATGATTAGATTCCGGGTATTATTCAAAAATTTCGAAATCAAAGATCAGAAGGTATCCAGCTGAATATAGTTGTTTGTCTGCAACCTAAGCAAAAAAGTTTGAAAGTGTTCAGCGAGAATTCACGCAACAGAAGACTGCATTTTGATGTTTGCTCGCTGCGGAAGTGCTGGGGACCCGAACGGAACTATTCGTATCTGACACTGACCGCCGCCAGCTTTTGTTAGTTTCTTGAACTTGGAGATTACGAAGCGACGGTAGGCGGTGTTTTGGAAGATGATCATCATGGAAACTGGGATAGGAGCAGCGACAAAGACAGCGCTTGCCAGGATGGTGGACGCTGCAGAAAAACTAGTTGCTTGAAGGGACAGAACAAACAGAAGACCTCACTAATTGTATCCTCTTCTGGATTCCTGAATCCATTAAATAGTTGCAGAGCTGGAGCTATTGCCAGAAACACGCCAAAGATTAGATACTGTAGAACAGTGTCCTTCAAAGCTTTCCTATGATACTTTTCGACTTGCGCACTCCAATTTTTGCAATTCTCCCGGATTTCAAACACGATAAGTTGACAAAGTGCGAAGTTCAACTGGAAGAGTTCTCTTGAAAACGGATTGATTTGCAAATAGAAAACAACTGACCATCGAGCCAGTGGCCAGTGATATCGCACCGACAATTAGAAATCTCCGAAACTTCCACTCGTCTGTGAACACGAAAACACCTCTGACGTCGAGAATTTTGATGGCATTTGGGTAGGAGGAGAGCACGAAATCGCGAGTTTCCTGATCGGATGATCCGGCAGAAATCCAGCAAAAATGAGGGGAATGTAGACGAAGATGGCCAGAATGGCTGTGAAGATACTGTAAGTACAGTTGGAGAACTGAAAGAAGAACGGGTTAGATTTTGAGAGGAACTTATGAATTACATGAAAGGGTCCGTTTATTCTGGCGAGGGAATGCAATCTGACAAGTAAGATGAGGTACTGCATCAGGACTGCAGTGGAAAAGAGAACCATCCAGACGATCTTCAAATTTAGACAGATATTTGACAAAAGCACTGAATATTCACCATTAAAACATATGAACTAACAAAAGACGTGAGGTATCCAATACCATAAAGACCGGGAAAAGGAAACAGGGGGAAGTAGCCGTGCAGTGTTCCCCAGTGTAGTTGAGCCATCCAAAGAGACACATATTGAATAAGGAAAACCATTCGATAGAGTTTCGGTTCCTTGTGTCGAATGGTTATTATCAAATAGAAGAACAGAAAGCTGATGCAAGTGGACAGGAAACTTATGGAATTCAGAAGTGGAGGTTGAAGAGCACGATTGGGATTATCGATTACTGCGAAGCGGTTTGGCACCATTTCTTCTTCTTTCTATTGCTCTGTCGGTCGGTTTCTTTCAATTGTGTGAAGCCAGCAAAAGTGGTTTTCCTATTCGTCAGCTTTATCCAGGTGATTTTTCAATCGTATTAGTTATATGGATATTATCAAGAATTCTGCTAAAGCTTAAACGAATAGACAATCAAGACGGATTAGCAGATGGTTGTTGTTGTTCCTCTGAACTGTGCTCCTGGGGAACCTGATCAGACTACACACATTGTACCGAATTGTCATCATGGTCCGATCAAAAAACCAGCGCTCCTGGGAAATCTGCGTCTATCTATGTACAGTCACCACCTGTTTTTTGGTTGGCCCGTTTGGGACAATGTGTGTAGTCTGATCAGGTTCCCCAGGAGCATAGTTCAGAGGAACAGCAACAACCATCTGCTAATCCGTCTCGATCGTCTATTCGTTTTTTTGAGGGACCAACCCGTTACGGGGGACCAATTTTTGCCTGATCTTGAATACGTCATAACTTCCTTAAATTTGAAAATTTCGATCTAGAACTTTGTTCATAAACTCTTGAAATTATCTCCTTGACACTGTGAAAATTTGAAAAACTTTTGAAATTTTTGAAAAATCATAAAAGTAGCTTCCACAAGGAGATGATACTAATAAAACATAATCATTACACCAGCCTGAAAGTGCTGCTGCGCCGCCCGGGTTAAATGCGCACGGAAGACATCCGAACGAACGAAAAATAAAAAGAAAATTTAAAAAAAAACGGACATCCGGACAGAATAAGCGACTTATTATATAAGAATGATGATGATATCTAGTCATGATTTTGATTGTAAATGGAAAAACTCAATTCACAATCCGAACAATTTTTATTCGAGTCACCCATAATTCGGTGCAATCTGTATCCCTCCCTTGGAAATTCTCCTTGCCGGTCCGACTACTGTAGTTCTGTCCCGTTCTCTTTCCACTTCACTGTTTCCGCCGGACATTTTGAAAATCCTCATGAATCTCGAGAACAGAAACTTTCGATAGTGCGGATTCTGGAAGAACATTGCGATTGTGCACGGGATTGGGGCAGCGGAGAAGGAGACGTTGGCGATGATGGCGATGGCTGGAAGGAAAAGTTGAAAGCAGTTCGGGGAAAGAGGGATGAGTCAGTAAGGGATAGGTAATGCCGAGTTCATCCAAAAACATGCATTCTCACTTTTCAGGTCAGTTGCTGGATCCAAATGGTTCATGGCAATCTCAGCAATCGGAGCGAACAGAAGACAAGTGCCACGTAGCACATTCTGAATCACAGTGTCCTTGAGAACTTTCCGATGATAGTTGAGTTGTCTCTGACTCCAAACTTGGCAGTATCGTTGTATTTGGTAGACGATTATAAAACAAATTGTCAGGTACAACTGTAAAGAAAACCTAAGATTTTCGTTTTTGCCTTTAGAGATAGCTAACCGCCGCTCCACTAGCCAACAGAAACACCGCGCCGAACGACATGATTTCAAACATTTTCGGGTTACTGTAAACGAAGACTCCGGGAAAATTGAAGACCTTGAGGCAATTTGGATAGAAGATTGCCACAAATTGTCGAGTTCTCTCTTTTGTGTCAAGACCGGCACACCAGAAATATATGACAGGGATGTAGATGTAAGCACAGAGAATTACAGTGAAAACTGTGTATGCTGGGTAGCCGAACTGAAATTTTTCGTTTTCTGGTCTTACAATTAGTTGCAGTTCTCACATGAAACATGTCACCGGGTTTAGTCATCGACTTGAGTCGGAACAGCACAATGACATACATCATGACGACTGAGAATCCGAATATAACAAGCCAAATGAGCATAAGTGCGAAGGAATCGACGAGACTGGCTAGTGGACCAATGCTGTAGAAACCGGGAAACGGGAAGAGCATTGCTGCGTTGACAATGGATCCAAGGTAGAATTGGGCGAGGTATAACGATAACTAAAATAGAGACATTTGACATTTCAAGTGAGAAGGTAACAACTTACATTATGAGTAAACAGAACCAGTCTGTAAACCTTTAATTCCCGTTTGGATTCTATCAAAATCAAATAGAAACCGAGAAAATTAACGACAGTCGAGAAGCAATTCGTGCCCGTCATCAGAACGATTTGAAGGGTTCGATTCGGATTTTCAATCAGAAAATAGGTCCGGGTGTCGATGGACTGGGAAGTGTCCGAAAGATCGAGAAAACTCATAACAACAAAAAGAAGAAATGGCAACTCAAGCCGGATATAACTCGTTTCTGTTAGCTCTCACCGCCAGTGTATTATCGAATTTAGCAAATTGGCAAGGTGGCTCACACTTGGTATTATGGCTTGTGTAGTTCACAAATTGCTATGTGTCGAGAGAGAACTTTTCGTAGAAGTGGCTTGTTTTCATGGTGATTGTCAGATGGAGACGAGTGGTTGGAATATGGCATAGATAAGTGCAGGTTGGAGATCTCGAGAACTAGCTGAAAGTTCAACGACCACAAGTTAGAACTGACGGATGTGTTGAAGACTTCGAAATTTGTGCTCCGGGGAAAAGGGTACTTTTGATATTTAAGTAGAAGGTCTAGTAGTACAAGTCCTTGTCCTAATCCCCAGATAACATCAAATGGGTAAAATCAACTAAGAAAGGGGTATCAATTACTATCACTGAGCCGTAGAAAATTTTCGCCAGGCCGAGTACAGATTCCATCACCAACAATTCTCAGAACAGTGAAACCGGAAAACTAATCGAAGTTACCATTCAGCTTCGATTCATTGACAAGGAGGTTCTAGTGGAAGAACTGTTGCAACCTGAAACCGCGTACCGTATTTACAGTAAATTTGATTCTCATCTGTACGCAACTAAAACGCTGACACTTCGGGTTCCCATCTGCTACAAATAATCCCATGTTCGTGACACCTAGAGATTTGACTCACGCCTTCTTTTCAAATGATGGGAAGGTGTCATTTCGACACCCCCACACTCGAAACATCATCAGCATCTATGTAGTTCTGAGTTTTGGTCTCCCTCATCGAAATAAAAATCTTCTTTTCAACTCAGATCTTTTCTGATCAAAAAATGAATTCATCGAAGCGTTCATTCATCCCCTTCCCCTTTCTCCCCCTATCCCACCCCATCATCCTTCTTTTTCTCATTTCAAAGTTGTCCTATGTGGCCAGACTATGACGCGTCCTCTTCCTCCTTCTGTCGTCAGAATAACTCATATTTCTGGTCTTCTGAATATCTGAAACTCGCGTATCACTGGACTGCCGTCTTCAATCTGCCACTTTCGCTGCTTACGTTCTATGCGATAATATGGAAGACGCCCGAGAGAATGAGGAATATGAAGACTCCGCTGATAATTTCTCATATTCTGTGAGTTTTTTTTCACTTACCGCAAGAATTTTCCATTTTTAGATGCACAAACCTCCACCTCATGATCACCGTGTTCGGTGTTCCGTATGCCTTTTTTCCAAGTGCTGCCGGGTTGTCTCTGGGTCTGTTTGGCGATTGGGGAGTGCCGATGACGTGGCAGACTTACTGGTGTCAAGTTTCCATTATCAGTAGGATGATAAAACTATTTTCAACTTCGAAATGACAATTTCAGTGATCGGAATCTCCATCATAATTTCCTATGAGAACCGTCAGAACCAGATCCTAACAATCTCCTTCAAAATCAAGAACACTACAACTAGAGTTGTCTACTTTGGCATCAACTTCCTCTTTGCTTTTGTCATTGTCATTCCATTCTTTCTGGACAGCAAGGATCAGATGTACCTGAGAAAGGTGGTTTTGCAGGTGAAAACTATTTCCATCTGAGTTTTGCATGTTTCCTTTTTTTCAGAAAATCCCGTGTCCAACGATAGAATTCTTCGACGACCGGACCTACGTCCTACTCGAAGGCGGAGAAGTTCTGCCAGCGATTACCATTATGGGTGGTTCATTCGTGATCCTCGTCCAGTCTTTCTTCTTCATCTTCCACACTGTTTACCACTTATCAGTCGTTTCCAATGCGAGTATCTCCTCTGCCACGCGGAGTCTTCAAAGGAAATATCTAGCCTATGTCACTATCCAAGTAACAATTCCAATGCTCGGATTACTGTTTCCAGTGGCTTTGTCAATGTACGCATATCACACAAATTATTATAACCAGGGTGAGTGATTTGGTCCCGATGCTCCTTCCACTTGGATGAACACCCTTCAAAGTTGCAGCATTCAACAACCAAGCGATGCTGATCATGGCTAGTCACGGTCTTCTCTCCTCCCTCTCAACATTGCTGATCTACAAACCTTATCGTGATTTGTGCACTGATATCTTGACATTTTGGTCGAGTAGAAGAGGAAGAAGAAGGGTATCTGTGACCATGGACACAATTCAAAAGGTTGCGAGCAATTCGAAACAAGAAAGCGGGAAGTGATAATTCATATTGTCCTTATAAAAGTGTAGTCCTCTTCGAGTTCTTTGTCACGGCCACCACGTCGCTTTTGTTGCTGGATGACTCGTTTCGGGATGGGCGGCTCTTTCGGAGAATCAATTGCATAACTTTGGAAATTAGGAAACTCCGATAAGCATCATTCTGAGCGAAAATCACAATTGCGCAAGGAATTGGAGCGGCAACGAACACTGCGTTGGCAAACAGAGTGAGGTCTGGAAATGGTTTTGAGATCTGAGAAGAATCTGAGAAATCTCACTGATCGTATTGGTTTCCGGGGGTAGAAAAGTGTTGCGAAGGACAACTGCAGGAGCAATCGCTAGGAAGATGAAACGGAAGGTATTCTGAACTTGGAACGTCATCATAAAATGTATGAATTCAATTTCAACTTTCGTACCTGAACAATGGTGTTCTTGAGCACCCGAATGTGATTCCTGGTCTTGTTAACACTCCAAACGGTACTTTGAACCCGGATCTCGTGAATGATAACTCCGCAGACAGCCAGATACAAAGACGCTCCACTGAACAGCGAGACGAGCACGACGAAGACGCCTTTCGTCGATTTGCACGTATTCACGAAGACAAAGTAGCCGGGCGAGTCGGCGAGTTCCATGCAGTTCGGGTAGTAGAGCAGTGTGTGAGTTCGCATTTGTTCCTGGGAGGAGTAATGGGGAAGAACTCGGGAGAGGATTGGGATGTAGATGAAGACGAAAAGGACGATGAGGAAGATTACGTAGGTGAAGTCACGGAACTGAAATCGAGACTGTTTCTTCGAAATAGGTGCATTAACGGGCAAAAGGTATGACCTATATAGGTAACATGTTCTTCGACGTATAATTCAGTTACGGTAGAAAATAAAAATGAGTGATCAATTAACGAAATAAGTAAAATTTTAACAGCTACAATGTTCTAGTTGATTGCTTCTTGAAATCTCTTACTTTTGCTGAGGTATACGTCAAACCATACTTCATCTACGGCACACCTTGATTTTGGCTACCGTACCTATGTACCTATGTACATATGTACATATGTACAAGAACAACTCACATGAAAAATATGATCCTTGCGTGCCAGGACCCTTAATCTGATCAACAGTATCACGTACATCATGATAATGGACAGGGCGAAGAGAAGGATCCAGATGAGCAACAAGATGAAAGTGCTGATGAAGTGTTTGAGGATTCCGATGCTATATACTCCTGGAAGTGGAAGGAGAGGAACGGGATTCAAGATGGATCCCCAGTAGAATTGAGCCAGGAAGAGCGAGAACTGGAAGAGAAAACTTTTGGAATTCATGTAGGAGGTGTGCAGTCTGGAGTTTGTATTCTGTGTATCTTACATTATGAACAAAAGATGTCCATCGATAAAGCTGGGTTTCTCTTTTTAATTTGATCATTATCGTCGAATAAAAAAGCGTCGAGCTGACAAATAAAGAAAACAAATTGACTATTAACATTGTGTAAATCTGGGGTGCAGGGTTCACATTTTCCACAACGAAACAGAAAGAATAATCAACTTGAAGAGGCTCCGAACACATTTGTCGGTACTTTGTTCATACTCTCCGAATGAAAAGCAGAGAATGTTCAGGGAAAGTGATGTGAAATGATACCCCGAGGAGAGACTGCACAACCATTTAATTATTGTTATTTGCTTGAGTTTGTCATGAGTTTTTGCTAGACATTGGGATGATAAACATGGAAACTTTTTGTGCTCCAGCACAAACAGAAGTGGATTTTTGACCAGGAAGTTTGAGATATTTGTGACCGAGTTCGTCCAACTTAAACAGTTATGTTCATGACCAAAGTTACATATCTGAGCGAATGGTGAGCGATATCAAAATATGACAAACTGGGAACTTGTAGTCATTAAAATTCTGCGTGTTTTTCTAGTTGGTCACTTTTTGATATCTTTAACCGTTTCTGAGATAAACCGCTTTCGGGGGAAAACTTCATTGTCATAACTGTATTTCTTATTGAAAACTCACACTGTGAATAAACGAAACTTGACGATAAAGTTTTGACTCGTTCCTCGATTTCCGTAGAACCAGGGAGAAAAGTGTCATGTTGATGACTACGGACACCACGTTGACCACTGACATTATCCTGATTTGAGCATTCGGATTCAGATTTTCGACGATGAAAAAGGTTCGGAAGTCAATTTCAAGAGGTTCGGAACACATTTTTCCGGAACTGATCTTCTGATGTGAGGAAAATGCAAAAATTAGATGCATTATGTAGTTTCCGTGCTTCATCTTGACAGGTGAAACTGTGATTGTGAGTCATTTCTCGGAATCAAAACAAGACTATTTTAGTGGTTTTTTTCTTGGAAATGTATTCTAAATTTTGGTGCCTGTTTTCAGTTCACAAATTTCATTAAAAAGTACACAAGTGGATGAGGAGATCATTGGGATAGGACTCCTATCATAGGACCTTTGGTCTGTACTTTCATTAGAAAGTTCAGATGTTTCTGAACAATGCGAGTTGAATTTTTTTTACGTTGCTACCTCGTTTCTCATTTCTAGAAGTATTCTCATAAAAATTGTTTCTCGTGTACACGCGCACACCCAGAACATTCCTGCTTACAGAAAACGCAGTTCAAACTGCGCGCGCAAAAATGCGTGCGACGGGGCGCACTTGTATGCTCACATGGTTTTAATTTTTCCCATTTTCGCATTTTTGTTTTCTCTTTCTTGCTTTTTTTCGTCGTCTTTCTTAATTTTCCCCTTATTTTTGTTTTCAAGACACTTTATTTTTCCAGAATTATGTCTGAAAGTATACCAGAAGTCATTGACATGCAACAATGTGCGGAAACACAAGCGTCAATGGAAACAGTTACTCAAGAAACGACAGAATTAGAAGTAGTTGCCGGGGAAGAAACTGTCGAGAAGAAACCGGAGAAATCAGTCGATTTGGATAGAGTGCACATCAAAAACATTCCGAGTTTTATTGGATTCAAACAATTCAAGAAGATTTTGGAAAAGTGAGTTGTTTTATTGAAAAAAAAACAACAATTGAATCGATTTACAGGGTTTTGGGAAATATTAAGTCGAAGAAGGTTCGTCACATGTCCGATTACGCTTACGTCACTTTCGAAACTCCAGAAGACGCTCAAAAGGCCATCACTTTGATCGACGGCTACGAAATCAAGAAATTTGTTTTGAATGCCAAATTGGCAGAGACAGAAGTCAAGAACTTCCGTGCTGCGAACACAGAAAACACCGAGCCAACTGAACAGAAGACCGCCCGTGGGAGTGTCACTCCACTGGCTGAAATGCCGTACGAGGAGCAACTCGAGTTGAAGCAGAATAACAGTGTCAAGTGAGTAATTCGTTTACATTTTTCAAAATGGACTTGATTTGTTTCAGAGTAATGGACAAGCTCTATGGTCAACTCAACAACAACGGAATCCGAGGAATCGGAAAGCAAGCCGAGTTCCGAAAGCGATTGCAAACAATTCTTCCAGCGCCAAAGACGAAAGGATACCGGAACAAGTGCGAGTTCACCATTGGTCATGATCTGAATGGAGAAATCTGCGTTGGTTTTGTCGGGGGAAGATTCGCGAAGAATCAGCACTTTGTGATCCCGCCCGTCGATGTCGACATTGTTAGCAATCAGATGATGGCGATTGTGAAGGATGTTCATGAGTTCGTCAAGGAGTCTGAGCTCCAGCCGTTCAATGAGTTTGAGCGTGTCGGATTCTGGAAAATGTTGACGATTCGAGAGTTTGGCGGAGATGTTATGCTCATTTTCACCGTTTTTCCGTTAGCGGAAACTGAGAAAACAGAAGCTATTCAAAAGCAAATCAAGGAGAGATTCCTGACACTTCGGCCATTCTCCGAGCAGAAGTACCGGATCTGCAGTGTCTACTGGCAGGAAATGATTCATATAAGTGATGCACCGAACTTCAAGCACATCGGAGGAACTCCTTACATCTACGAGGGCCTTCTCGATTGCAGATTCCGTGTCTCCCCACCCGCATTTTTCCAAACGAACAGTCAGGCGGCGTCCGTTTTGTACTCTACGATTGGCGAATTGTGCGGATTGACAGAAGAGAAATCGAAAGAAGAAGAAGTTTTGAAGCCATTGGAAGCCATAGTAGTGGAAACTGCTCAAGTTGAATCCGCCGCTGATGATGATGCTCCTCCAGCGAAGATTGCCAAGTTGGATACGGAGACCGATGGAAAGTCAGAAGCAGTGCCGGAGCCCGCACCCGAACCTGAAAAAGTACCCGCAACATCAGAAGACCACGGAACAGTTCTCCTGGACATTTGCTGCGGCACCGGAACCATCGGACAGTGTCTTCTGAAGCCAGTTCACAACAAAATGAAGGTTTGTTGCGTCGGAATCGAGATGATCGCTGAGGCGGTAGTGGATGCGAAGCAGAATTCGAAGCAGAACAAAATGGAGAAGCACTGCAAATATATCGCTGGGAAGGCTGAAGACGTGTTCCGATCGATGCGGTATCATCTTCCCACTGGATTCGATCTACGGAAGTCGAAAGTCGTCGGAGTTCTCGATCCACCGAGAGCTGGAATGCATGAGAAGGTCATTCTTGCCTGCAGAGAGGTTAGTGTTCAACTGGTTTTTCTCATTTCAAACTGTTTTTTTTGCAGATGGAAACAATGAAGCGGCTGATCTTTGTCTCTTGCGAACCCAACGCCGCCATCAGCAACATTGTCAACCTATGTCGTCCCGAGTAAGTTCGCACACAATCACTCCACTCTGTCCTTATCATCATCATCACAATCTACGACTGATTCGACCAGCGTGTTTTGTAGTTTTTGATCGTGTCTGCGCCTCCGCTCTTTTCTCTCGTTATTTGCTTATTTCAGGTCGAGAAAATACACTGGCGATGCGTTCTCAGTGACCAGAGTGCAACCAGTCGACATGTTTCCACAGACGAACCACATGGAATGGATCATTCAACTCGACCGATGAACACTTTGTTTTTTCTATTTGTTATATTTTTGTTGATTTATTGATTACCACCTTTCTTTTCTGTTACCTTTTATTACAAATTTCGATGAAATTCCCACTTTGTTTTTTTCCGAATCGTCTCGTGTTTCCATCGGTTTTCAACCGAAACTTTCTCTCGACCATTGAACAGTTTTCGGCCATGTGGCGGTCATACCGATCACAAAATTTGCTGTTTAAAAGTTGTTTGATGTGTCATTTTATCATTTTACAGGTCTCTTCTCCCAGCAACATGAGTTCCACTGCCGGTCAAGTCATCAACTGCAAAGCGGCCGTCGCCTGGACTGCCAAGTCGCCGCTCTCCATCGAAACCATCCAGGTCGCTCCGCCAAGAGCCCATGAGGTCCGTGTGAAGATCCTCTACACCGCCGTCTGCCACACCGACGCCTACACTCTCGATGGACACGATCCAGAAGGTCTGTTCCCAGTCGTTCTCGGTCACGAAGGCTCCGGAGTTGTCGA
>LR564162.1:881-10960 GCA_900536345.3 Caenorhabditis sp. 39 LS-2015 | reverse complement strand
GGAATATTAGGGTTCGCTAGAGAAATCAAATTTCAGTGCCTGTCTCGGTGGAGATCGGTGTCGCTGAGTCATACACGGTGTCGTTGTCACGGGGCACGTTTTGCAGGTGACAGTGTCGTTCCAGAGTCCCCGCACCACAATCACAAAAGAATCTGGAACAATTGACAGTGTTCATGGCAATCAGAACAAAGGCGAAACACGGTACCTGTCGAATCGAACTAGTTCCACGGCGTGTCCACGATGGCAAGTTTTGATGCAGTTGTAGCAGATAGCGTTACGCTCTGTCGTGTTACACGTCATGCATCTGAAAGTTTTGACGGATGAAAACCTTGAACAACAATCACAATGAAGCAACTAACTAACCTAAAGAAGTTGTGCATGGGAAAACTGTTGTTGCTGCTCACTTTGTACAGACACTGACCGGATTTGATGGCCCGAGCGATCGTGTCGTAGTTGTCGTAGATGCGGTTGTTTCGCTGGATCGGATTGACGCCAGTGGCCACACAAAGACCTGGAAGACAATGATTAGAGATCAAGAAGATATCAGAACGTCATGCAGGATGTTAATATGATAAGTATTCCGATGATCGTTTAAGCTATGTACATACCTCCATATTTGTTCCGAAACAGCTGGTTCTCCTCGAGTGTCGCCGTCGCGCCGTTTGTGATTTCGATTCCAGCAGATTTGCCGTCATATACGCGATTACGACGCAGAGTCGGATTGGATTCGGTGGAGATGAGCACTCCGGCTTGGGCATTTCGGAAGATTTCGTTGTCCTCCAGAAGACCCTTTCCTCGATTGAAGATGCACACTCCTCCGTCTCTTCCGTCATAGATTTTGTTGCGTCGGAGAGTTGGCTCGCTGTCCGTCTTGATCCAAACACCCGCCATCGCGTTGTCGAAGATTTCATTGTCTGGAACAAAATTTTGATTAGGGAATTCCGAAACTGCTTCATACGCGAACCTTCTAGGCATCCTTTTCCTCCGTTGTAAACGAGAACGCCACCATTCTGGCCGCCCCAAATCTTGTTTCTGGTGATCTTGGGATTCGATCCGGTGCGAATCTGAACGCCAGAGTACAGGTGATTGAAGATGTCGTTCTCCTCGAGAAGTCCGTGTCCCTGATCGTAGAAATAGACGCCGACCTAGAAAAATGACGAATGAAACGGAACGAAGCGGACAGAAAGGCGCGAGATGTGTATGCGATTACCTGTTTGCCAGAGTGTATCCTATTCTTGCGCAAGATGGGCGATGATCCGGTTGTCACCCAGATGCCGGCCAACGTGTTTCCATACACTTCGTTCTCCTCAATCAATCCCTTGCCCTTTTCGTGAACATAGATGCCGCCGTGCAGGCCGTCATGGATCTTGTTCAACCGCACGATCGGATCGGAATTCGAGCGGATCTGAATGCCAGCCAGGGCGTTGCCGTAGATGTTGTTCTGCTCGATGAGTCCTCGGCCTTCTCCGAATATGTACACTCCTCCCTGCTGTCCGGTGAAGATCTCGTTCTTCCGGATCGTCGGATCCGAATGCGAAGTAATCCAGATACCGGCATAGGCGTTGGCAAAGATTCGGTTCTCCATGAACTGGCCACGTCCTCGCTCGTGGACATAGATGCCGCCCGTGTATCCATGATGCACTTCACACCGGATCACGACTGGATTCGCAGAGTTTTTCACCTCGATGCCGGATATCCGATTCGAGTAGATGTTGCACTTCTCGAAGTAACCTTGACCGTGCCTGAAACGACCGCATTATTGTGGAGGCCGATACGAGGGGTCAGGTCATGTCATGATGACGATGATCATCGGAAAACGAGACTTACTCAAATGTGAAAATGCCGACGTCCTTTCCAGAGTGAATTGTGCACTTTCGGAAATAGGGATTCGCATGATTCTTCACCCAAACTCCAGCCAACGTGTTCCTGGCAATCTCGCAGTGTTCATAGTGACCCGTGGCATGATCAGTGATGTAGATTCCGACGTTCTCGCAGTCCAGAACCGTGCAGTACTTGAACTGAAAGATTCAAACTCAATAATACAAAGATCAAGGGAAGCAAGACAAACCTTTGGCGCGGCAAACTTTTTCACGCAGACAGCTGCTCCGTTGGCAACTTTCGAGCTGATGTCACATCTCTCAATGAACGGCTGAGCGTGCTCATCGGTCACCAGAACAGCGTAGTTGTGCAACTGCTGAGCTTGTTGGAGGATCGGCGGCGGACGGGGATTGAGCTCGGCGCGATAGCGGACAGTGATGAATCCAAAGTAGGCATTCATGCTGCCTTCGGAGAACGTCACCGCGGTATTACGAGAGCTCTCGACGACGACTGAAGACGTGATATCGCTAGAGTTGCTGGCTCCGATAATCTGCACATTGGTGTTGATTTGAAGAGTGTCCAGTGGCTCGTAGATTCCAGTGTGCAGGAAGATCAACTTCTCCCTATCTGGCTCCTCTTCCAGAAAAGTCAACGCCTTCTCAATTTGATCAAAGCACTGATAGTTCATAGCACGATACTGTGGCTTTATCTCCTTCATCACATGAATTCCGTTGTGCAACTGACGATGCGACTCTTTCCACGGATTCGGATCTCTCCACCGGCTCAGCTCTTTGAACTCAAATCGAGCATGTCCATTGTGACATAACGGGATTCGGTAGTCATAAAGATTACAGTACAGATCTTTCCACACTTCATGACTGCTGGATAACACATTGAACCGATAGCTGACTGAACTGCAAGCCAAAAGGGATTGGTCAGGCAGGTAGGAGAACAATTTCAGCAGCAATTCGTCAGGCAGTCGGTTGATATGATCCCTCTTATCACCGTTATCATCAACATCCATCGGCTCCATCTTTGCTTCCATGTTCATCTGGGAAGCTTCATCGTCTTCGAACGAACAGCTGGAATTTCAATCGGTTTTCAAATGTTTTCCAAAGGAAATACTCACTCTTTCCGTGCCTCTCCAGGAGACAGACACTCCAGTTTCAAGTTCTTCAATGTCGGCTGAGGTGTCTCATCTGCAGTGGCAGCAGTGATCGGGAAGCACAGATCCTCTTCGTCGTCTTTCGTCAAACATGACCTCCGCCTTTTTCGGCGAGCGAATCTAAAGAATTTGGAATTTACGAAGAGCTCCAAATAAGGAAAAAACTCACGGGTAAGCGGCTTGTGTTGAGTAAAGACCAAGAGTTGGATTATCCTCTTCGGGTCGCCCGGATAGAGTATACCTGCGTGGCATCGGAGACCCGGAAGACGAGCTATCTTTTTGGCAAAACGATGGAGATCCCGGTGAATACATCGGCGACAACGGATTGCTGGAGCGGGAAGGGCCTTCAGCCACCGGAGAGGACTGTGGGACGGGGCGGAAAGCGGACGACGACGAGGTGGACGACGACGACATCTCCAGGTCTGCCGACTGCGGCGACGGCGTCGGTCCTTCGGAAGCCGCACAGATCGAGGCGCTGCTTCGGGTCGAGCGACGGGTGACTCGCTGGCTGGTTAGCGTCGGGTTACGAATCGCTGAAAGAAACGGAATTTGTCAAGGAAAGAGAGTGAGCAGAAATGGCAGCATATGCAGAAAGGTAATGAGTCCCCCTCAGGAAATTCCTGGGGGATATGACTCGAAACTGAGTCATCACAACGCACCCACACACGTGAAAAAACGACGGAAGAGAGGGAGAGAGAGTCAAAAAACGCCGTGTAGAGTAGCGGGGGCGCTGGAGAAATTTCGTGTGCTAGGGAGTGAGCGCTGGACCGAGAGCAAGAAGAGAAACGGAGGAGGCGCCGCCGGGGACTGATGGACGCGAAATGTGTGTGTGCGTTGGGAAGTGGTGAGAAGGAAAAGAGGAGAAGAAGGAGAAGAAGAAGCAATGCGAGTCACAGAAATGGCCGGTTTGGTGGATGGAAGTGGAGAAGTGGAGGAGGGGATGACGATGATACTGATGGATGAGGATGCGAAGACGAACGGACCGAAAATGGGGTGGAAGGAGAGGGGGGAGGAAGAAAAGAAGAACCTGTCTGGAATGGGAATCGAAACAAAACTAGGCCAATGACCTTGCAAAGCGGCGATAAGCAGAAACGAAACGAAACGAGACAAGGCCAAGAGCCAAGGGTTGCTCTTGCGGCCGATGAGACACTCAAACACTATTGGTTTTCGTTTTTAGAAGAAGAGAGAGTAGAAAGTAAAAAAAAGCAAAAAAGGGAGTGGAGCTCATTTTGAAAAAAAAATTATAGGAAGGCAGAAGAAAGAGGCAATTTCTGCTAAGAGCCGCGCCCGGCCACTTATACAGATTTGTTTCGGATCCATTTCATTTCGAGAAACGAGAAATAAATCCTACGAGCTATTCGTTCGGTTTGCTGACGTCTTCTCTTCAATCTTCAAATAATCGTCTGCAATATCCCAGACAAATAGTATGTTTGTGAAGGGAAAAGAAGAGTCACGACGACGGCGACGACGACGACAAGGCTCTTGTTTTCTGGCATTCACTACGAACTCGACAGATTATGCTCATGAAAAACACATATGGGCGCGGGAGGAAAGAAGAGGACCCCGAATAACAAAACGAGTCGGCGGGCGACGGAAAAGAAGGCGTAAGGAAAGGGAAGAAGAAGGGACTGACGGACGGAAGAAAAGTATGAGAATTGGCAAATGGAGGGGAAGAATAAAGGAGACGGAAGGGATGACTAGGGGCAAGGCGGGCGCCGCGAAAGGAAAAAAGGAGGCAAGCTGGATGGGAGGTGTACTTTCAGGACTTCAGAATCTCCCCTTTTCATAAATGACTTGCTAATGAATGGGGGAGAAGGATTAGGGTGTAATTCAGTGGAAGGTATGCGTATGAATGGGAGAAGATGTGCATAGTAACGAGGAAGTCGCTGGGAGCAGAAATCATAGAGGATGAGCAGAAGAGGGCCAATTATGCATTTGAAAGAGACTGAGAGGGAGCAGAAGAGGGGAAATCGAAACGAAGCGAGGAGGAAAACGAGTGGAAGAGGCTGGCGCAGAGCGAGGGAGGTCCGTTTGTGGAGCTCGTTGACTTATGAATAGCAAATTTGAAAAGAAGAAGAGGGATTAGGGGCAAGAGACGTTTCCATTTTCCATTTTTCATATTTCGAAATGGGAAAAATTTAAAGGAAGTTGAAAGAAGAAGTTTAGAGAAAGAAGAAGAAGAGAAGAGACATCGTAAACTTTGTACAGCGAATGTATGCAAAGTGTGTCATAGCGAGAAAGATGCTGGAATGGAATTTGGAAGAAGGAGAAGAAGAAGGAGAAGCAAAAGCAACTTGGAACACAGCGCAAACTAATAAATTACATGTGTCGCGAATGGAGATGTCACTGGAACACGACACATATGCGAACACGGATGGAATAAAAACGGATGGAAACGGAGGGCGCAGGGATTATAATTGATACGAAAACCGAACCGCCCGAGCGAAACGAAACGACCTTTTGACAGTGGACGGAATCGATAGGGGGAACACTTTGGGAGGATACAGATGATTGGCAGACAACGCCAACTCCGAGAACGAGATCAGCTGATGGAGTATACTGGTGTAATGTGTGAGAAACAGAGATAAGATTTATGTTGTCATATCATCAGTTGATACCGGGGGGGGGAGGGATCAGAAAGCCATGACCTACATTCTCAAGCAGATCAATCAACAAAGCAACATTTTGTTTGGAAATGGAAAGAGAGGCTGGTGGACGGTGGATGATGCAAGCCGGTTAGGGAATAAGAGGGGAGAAGGAGGGCGGTGAGCGAATCGAGTCACTGAAAAACCGGTGAGAGATGAAACGATCGGGCAGAAGGAGAGGGCCGCCCAACGAATGCACTCTCTGATCGTAAGCCATCGTCGCCGCCGTCGTCGCCGCCATGTAGTCGTGCCAGCGGTCGGCGGCGACTTGTGTCGCAGTGAGAAGAACGTCGTCGTCGCCTTGGACAGCGTAGAAGTACAGGCGACAGTGGTACGAACCTCTCCACGCATCGTGTACTCTCTCGCGCCCCGACGCAACCAGGTACCTGTATCGGCGAGTGGCCTCGAAGGGGAGGGGGGGACTGGTGCGAGAATGAGAATGCCTCCCGCCCGGCGTCCCCCCGTGTGCCTTCTTTTCTTCCTTCTTCCGAGTATTCTTCAACGGCGGTTCGAAAACTTTTCATGTATATTCAGAAGTGAAGAGACGGCCGAGAAGAAGACCATGCGCGTGCGGACGACGGGCGGGAGAGAAGGGGCCACCAGATACATGCATATACCGTGTCGTACTCCTTCTCCTCTTATCGTCTGTCCAGTCTCTTATTTGGGTCATTGTTTGGATGCGCGTCTGCGCTTCTCTCGATTCATTTCGCGCCCGTTTTTCATGTCCCAATTCGATATCGCGCAAGAGAGAAAGAGAGAGAGAATAACGAATAGCCACCTAGAAGAACGACGAATAGCGAATATGAGGAATCAGGAGGAATGGAGGAATTGAAGGGAGGAATGCTTCAGATGGCTTCTTCTTCTTCTCAGCCGATACTTCTCAACATGAACGAACGGAAAGGGAAGTAGAAACTGAACGAAACGTTGCGACCGATTTGATTTGCTGACAACGATGTTATGAGGACAATGATAAATAATTCTTGTCAGTGAGAATTGTGACCCGAGAGGTTCTCTAATGCGATAAGAAGGCCGAAGAGAAGAAGACGATGCGGAAGATGGCAAGATGACGTGGCACGTCAAGCTGGTTAGCCAGTTGGCGGCAGGGATCAAAGCCGTAAAAGTTTATGAATGTTGGGAAGCAGAAGAAGAGGAAGAAGAGGAGGAATTGAGAAGAGATAAGTGGCCAGAAAAGACTGGAAGAGGAAGAAGAAGAGACAGAAGATGAGGAAGAAGATCACAAATCGATGAGCGAATGAATGGAAGAATCCGAGGGGTTGCAAACAAGAAAGATGTCACAATGGGGGAGGAGAGAGAGCGAGAGACGCAGCAGCGAAGAGTGTGACGAAGGGAGGTTGATTGAGGAAAGGTCGCAGGTGGGAGAGCGAGCGGAAATTTATCCAAAAATGCGACGACGCGGGAGAAGAATCCCAAAATAGCCGAAAAAGGTTCCTAAATACACACGCACCAAACATACACAAAGCAGGGCGAATCGTCGACGTCGGACTGTTGGGAGAGAGTATGATGGACAAGCAATGTGTACAGAAGCGGGCGGCCCGATGCTAGAAGTGTTCACATACATACACACACACACATGCATACAACGTCCAAAAATGCCTTCGTTTCGTCCAGTTTTTGAATGAGAGAATGAATGAATGAATGTGAATGCCCAGTGGCCATCGACTGACTGTACGACAAGAAGAGCGCTGGTGGTGACGGCATGCAGCAGGCAGGAGAGGCAAAATGAGGGCAAGAACAGCACGAATTGAAACTGGATTGGGCGATGGATTGGGAGAAGAATGGGCGTGAAGAATGGTGGAGGACGGGCGGGAAGGAGGCTGAGAAGCTAGGTATGTAACTGCGGAAAGTTGATCGACCGAAGGGGCAGGGCTCGATCGCCGTGCCAGCCGATGGCTCTTCTTCCCTGTTTGTCTTGGCTTTTCTCTTCTTTTTTTTGGTTTTTTTTTACCAAGAGCAAACGCTTCAATCTCGATCCAACGGAAAAGTGTATGGAAAAGTGAATCGAAGGAAGCCATAATCATGACCTAAATGATGACATTTGTTCCTGTGCTCAATGCTCAAAAAACCAAACAAAAAAGAGGAAAAGATCGAGTGAGCAAAAGAAACACTCGGCATTCATTTCCAGAGGAGGAAGAAGAGAAAAAACGAGGAAGTGACTTGCTAAACTTGCAATGTGCAAAGAGCGACCCTTCGAAGGGCAGTGGGTGTGTGAAGCAGTTTCTGCTTTCGGTTGTGCATTCCATTCACTCAAACTCCACTCATTTTCACTTCCATACGATTCATTCCATCCCATCCAATTCTATGGAAAAGTCTCAAGTTACACGAAAAATGAGTGGGCTTAGGGGCCGCCGCTGGGCGACAAAGGGGCAGGGGGCAGGGAAAAGTAAGCAATCGAGCGCAGGTGAGCTAATAGCAACACATTGGACGCCAGGGAGGGGGGGAGGGAGGGAATCAAAAGATAGAAGCTAGGGTAGAAGAATTCTATGGAAAACTTGCACATGGTGAATATGTCTGTCTGCAAGACACGAGGAAGATCCTGCGTGCCGGGGTGCGACAGTGCACCATACATTTGCAACGGAGACGACGATAAAGGACTGCTAATTTATGGTTTCGAGTGAGTGCGATGCACTTTGTGAGCATAGTGACCAAACAGAAAGGGCACCATTAACAGGGAGGGTTTTGTGGCAGAATTTGAAAGATTCTCCAGGAAGGCTCCAGAAGTTTAGGTCGGGGAAAAAGAAAACATGATTGATATCTTTTCGGAAGATCGCAAGTTTTGAAAACCTTGTAATGTGTCAGTTTCCAGGGTCTAAATACAATAAAAACAACAATGTGTTCGGGAGAAGAGGAAGTGTCGAGATATCGGGCAATGATACAGCGGAAAGGATAGGTATGTACAGAATGGGTCAGTCAGAGGTCAGTGTATCATCGATAAGCTTATGACACAATGATCGAACACCGAAACTGCTGAATGTATCATCATCTCATTCATTTCATTCGGTTCCGACCTAGATTTTATTCGAAATCATTTCAAACAGACTCACCAAACTTCTTAGCCGACGAGGATCCTCTTCTCTGAAGTTTCGGAGAAAGATGGGCGGCTCTCGTGGAAACGAGAGATGGCCGGCTCCCCGTCGTCGACGTCGGCGCCTCGTCCGACATTTCGCAACTTGGTTCTGAAAATGAAGCGGTTTCAGAGAATCTAGAAACAAATGATCACGAGGTGAATGAAGAGTGTTGGGAAAAACGGCGAAAGCTTTTTTTATCAGTTGTCTCTGATAAAATGTGACCAGAAATGGAAAGTGAAAGTGTGAGTGAGTGCGTGTGTGTTGCTGCTTGTGTGTGCCAGATACGTCAAGGAGTAAGGAAAGAAGAGATGAGCTCCGCGAGATGGGCGGAGCAGAAGAGAAGGAATAAAATATTTAAATCTCGGAATGCGTGGTTTGGATTATTAATGTTATTTGATGACATACGGCGCCACGACTTATGCGTATTCGTATTCTTGTTCTTATTCTGATGAAGACGTCGGAAGAAGGAATGGGCGAATGGATATCGGGAGAACTGTAGAGGAGGGGAGGTATAAGCAAACTGTACTTTTTATCGAAGCTTTGCATCTAGAACCGAGAAACAAAACCGGACGGATTAGAGACTGGCTGACTGGCTGGCAGGCAGAAAAGTTTGTTTCAAATTAACACCATTCGCGAGCGAGGCATCGGATTCAGATTCGTGTTCCACTACCAGGCCGCCGTCCCGTATCGCCCAAGACGATCTTTTCCCGTATTGGGAGGGTCAGATGGACGGGACGGATGGATGGATGGATGTGCTGGAAAAAAGAAGGAAAACAGGAGGGAAAAGAAACGAGAAGATACGCATCGAAACTGCGGCGCGGAGCATCTCTTTCTCTCTCTCCCCCGCGGAACAGAACAGGCGAACAGTACGTGAGACCCCCTTTCGCCCCGTTTCGACTCTCAGTGTCGCCATATCGTATTTGCATTTCGGACACGCACGCCCGGGCGGCTGACCGCCCAGCTTGTATGGTCAACTATTTTGGGAGAGTGAGAGATTGCCTGGAGAGCATGGTACGAGGACGGGACGCAGAGGGGGAGGGAGGTGAACTTTGAAACTCGCCGAAACGGGGGAGCATGATGACGTAGCAGGGGGGAGGGAGTTACGTAAGGATTGGGAAGTTTCTAGTGGAAGGAAGGGAAGGGAAAGGAATGATTTCGAGTCCAGGGAGTGCTTATTGCACTCAAGAGTGTCAAGAAGTTCTCGCTCTAACACCCCTGAAATCACCGGAGCGCGATTGCATTCCGAACATTTTGAACTCGATAAGAAATATCGAATTCTTGGAGTGCCAATTCAAAGCATTCCATCCACTCGAAAGTGCCAAGAATGCAACCGCGCCCCATTGAGAATAATTCTCGATCGGACAA
>LR564156.1:3645-18667 GCA_900536345.3 Caenorhabditis sp. 39 LS-2015 | reverse complement strand
ACGCTAAATTTGAAATTTAAAAAAAAAAAAAAAAAAAAATTTTATAAAAATTAAATAAAAAAAAAAAAAAAAAAATTCAAATTGGCTGCGTACATTGGCCAACTGAGTATTCAATGTGTAGTTTTCATGTGCTCACATTGAATACTCAGTTCACCAAATGTACGCAGCCAATTAACCTTTATTTTGTATTTTTCGCATTTTTTTGGTCGTTCCGGATTCGTGGTAAGATTACGGTAGTTGGGTCTCGCGGCGAAAAGAAATTTCTCATTTTGAAAATTTTCCAATTGGCTGCGTACTTTGGTTGGCTGAGTATTCAATATGCGTCACATTCAATACTCAGTCGACCAAAACACAAAGTACGCAGCCAATTGGAAAATTTCAAAACTGAGAATTTTATTTTCGCTGCAAGACCAAAACTACCGTAATCCCACATCCGGAACGACCGAAAAAATGCGAAAAGTGTTCAATGATCTAATTTCTCTCGCACTCTCCAAATTCTCAGCGCTTTCTCGTTCTGAGACCTTTGAAAGTGGGATAGAAGGGGGGAGAAGGGTGACAACTGATAAGAACTGATAAGAAAGGTCGATTAGAGATAAGTGGGCGATTGAGAGACGCAGAGATGTTTCGTGTCTTTTGAAAATCGCTGGGAAATGGAGAAAAACGATTTTTGCAGAGATGAGGGGGAATTTTTCTCGAAATTTCATAAATTTCAAAACCAACAACTGATAGTGATAACAATGATGGGAAAAATGGAAAAACAACAGAAAACGATTAACAATTTCTGAAATTTTAACAAAAATTTCAATTTTAACAAAAAATTTAAAAAAAATAAAATTTAAATTTCCAACGATTTTTTAATTTGTGAAAACGCTCCGGCGATCGATTTTCCGACAATCTAAATTTTAAAATGTAATTTTTCAAACTCTAAATTTTCGATTTTCCCCAAAAACGTACATGGTGGCAGACCGGATTGATCTTCTTCAACTGCACAAAAACCTCGCCTTCCGACATCTTCTGAATGACGTCTCCGAGCGATTCGCGTAGCGATTCCACGTGTTTCTCGTCGTTTTGAAGGGCCGAAGTGACGCGGAGGACCAGGTTGAGTACCGTGCCGAACAGACGCGGTTTCAGCTGGAAAATTGTGAAATTTTTGGATTTTTGACACCCCCGACGTTTTGCAACTCTATTTTTTTTTTCAAAATCCGCAGAAAAATCAATATTTTATGTTAAATACAAACGTTCTGAGTTGCGAAATGTTACAGTTGCAAAATGAAAAGTTGCGAAACGTCGGAGTCAAAAATAGAGCTTCAAACATTCCGTCTCATTTGGGTGTCACCACGAATTTGAAAAATTAAAAACAAAAAAAACCAAAACTACGGTATATTGGGAGCTTCGGGACATTTCGCGACCATTTCTCAAAGGGGTGTTCATTTGTTTCGAAAAATTGAATATACATCAAAAATAATCGATAATCTGTAGAAAAATTAGAATTTCACAGAAAATGCGTGAAAAATCGGTCGTTTCGGATTTTTCACGAATTTCCGGTGAAATTACAATTTTTCTAGAGGTTATCGATAATTTTTGATGTATATCCAATTTTTTATTTGAAAAAAAATGAACACCTCCTTAGAAAATGGTTGCGAAATGTCGCATAAGCTCCAAAATACCATAATTTTTTTTTTTTTCTGTTTTTAAAATTCGTGGCGGGACCCGAATAGAGACGGAGTGTTTGAAACTCTAGTTCTGACCCCGACGTTTCGCAACTTTTCGCATTTTTACTGTAACGTTTCGCAACTCGGAGCGTTGATATCTGTTAGAAATGCGTGAAAAATCTGAAAATTCCGTTATTTTCTCAAAAATTCCTCACCTCCGACTTATCAGTATCGATAACTTTCAGGAAGTACGCTGCCGCATTTTTGCCGATTTTCTTGACAATCGCAGCTTTGACACTGGCCTCTTGGAGCACTTGTTTCGAGAAAATCATGCCGGTGGCGCCGAGGATTTCGGTCTGAAAATGGAAATGAAATTTTTAAAAAATATTTTTTTAAAATTGATTTTTAAGCTAAAAAATTAATTTTAATTAACCAAAAAAGGGAAAAAAAAAGAAAACTCACTCTTTTGAAAATCCGATTCTCCTCATCGAAACCGGCATCGATGAGCATTCCGAGTTGGTCGACGAACAGCGTCTGAAATCGATTTTTTTAATATTAAATTTTTTTTTTAATTTGAAAATTTATCGGCACATCAGCAATCGGTTGGATTGCAAAATTCGACAAAATTTTAAAAAATTAGTGTAATTTAAAAAAAAATTATTTTATTTTTGAAATTGAAATTTTAAATTTTTTTGAATTTTTAAAATTTTTAAATTAATTTTTTTACTTGACATTAATTAATTTCTAATTTCTAAAAATAGAATTACCGGCACATCAGCAATCGGTTGGATCACAAAATTCGACGGAACTTTTCCTTCCACGTTTTTCAGATAGCTCTCGAAAAGCGACTGGAATTCGGCACGAACACCGGCAGAAACGCTCTTTCCGTCGTCTTTGGCACTGATTTTGAGCTGCAAAGTGATTAATTGATTGGGGAAATTTTAAATTTTAATAAATAAATAAATACAATTTTTTTTTGAATTTTCTAAAAAAATTTATAATTTTTAAAAAATGTAAAATTGATTAAAAAAACTTCAGACAGTATTTTTGAAATTTAATTTTTTCGAATTTTTTTAAACTTCGAATAATTTCTTGGTGAAATTAAAACAAATTAATTAGAAAAATTCAGATAGTAAATATTTTTTTAAAATATAATTTTTTTCGATTTTCTAAAAATTTGAATAATTTTTTTAGATGTAAAACTGATTTTTAACAACAAAAAAATTCAGATATTTAGTATTTTTTCAATTTAATTTTTTTCAAATTTTCTCAAAATTTGATTTTTTTTTTGAAATTTCAAAATGAATCAAATTTTCCATAAAAATCAATTTTCCAATCCAATCCAACTAACCACAAAAGTGACAACTCTGGCGACGGCGTCAATAATCAGCAGATTCGTCGTGGTTTGAGCCTCTTCCAGCACCAGTTTCATCAGTTTCAACGCTTCTTTTTCGCTGATTTTCGAGAGCTGAAAATTATCGATTTTTTAAATTAAATTAATTTTTTTTAAATAAAAAAATACCTTCATCTTCACAATGATATTGACGAGTTCCAGAGCTTTCTGGGCGACTTTATCCTGAGTTTTGGCGTCGATTTTAGCCCATTTCAGCAGGGGAACGATGAGGTTCTGTGAGGGGGGGACAATTAATGAAAATTTCATCCGTTTTCAATGAATTTTTGTCAAATTTCAATTTTCTCGTTGACATTGAATGAAAACCCGTTTTTTCAAATTTTATTGATTTTTTTATCGATTGATTTTTCTCTTAAATCAAATTTTACAAATTTCATCCAGAAAATGAAATGTTCATTCGTTTCCAATAAATTTTTGTCAAAATTCAATTTTTTCGTTAAAATTGAATAAAAATCCACTTTTCCAAATTTATTAATTTTTTTATTGATTGATTTTTCTCTTGAATCGATTTTCCAATTTTTCAAGAAAAAATGTAATTTTCAACAGTTTCTAATCAGTTTTTGTCAATTTTTCAGGTTAAATTGAATATAAAATTGGCAAAAATGAATGAAAACTCATTTTACAGTCAAAAATCAATTTTTACAAATTTTATCAAAAAAAGTGAAATTTTCATTCGTTTCCAATGAATTTTTGTCTAATTTCAATTTTCTCGTTAGAATTGAATGAAAAACCTCTTTTTCCAAAATTATTGATTTTTTATTGATCGATTTTTCTCTTGAATCGATTTTCTCAATTTAAAAAAATTCCAAACGGATTTTTTAAAAATTGATTTTTCTGGCAATGAGGATTAAAGTTTAAAATATATTTTTTTCAATATTATTTTCAAAAAATGCGATTTTCATCTGTTTTTGATGGGTTTTTGTCTATTTTTCCGGTAAAATCGAATAGAAAAATGCGAAAAAACTGCATTTTCAAATTTTCAAAACTTACCACTTTCTCCTGATCTCCGAGCTCTTTGGATGAGATGGCGATGAGCAGAAGGTCGGCGATTTTCATTTTCAGCGCTTCGACACTCTTCGCGCTGCGTTTTTTGCTGAAAATTAAAAAAATTTAATCCCAATTTCCTCAAAAATCCACTCACTCCTTGCCGGCTTTCGGAGCCATCGTTTTGAACGCCGCCGCGAGTCGTTCGTCCATTTTCTGCATTTCCGTATCGTCCAAATCGTCCATTTCCACGTCACTGGAGGTGTCTCCGGCGGCCGCATCGCCGAGGGCGGCTGTCAGTTTGTCAAGGAGTTCCTGGTCGACTGTCTGGAAAATTTTCAAGAGTTTGATGGGTCTCGCAACGATTTCTCCGCATTTTTTGGTCAAAATTGACGTTTCTCTAATTTTTTCGAAGAAAAACGTTAAAAATAGATGGAAAACTTCAATTTTCATAATTTTTGTCTTTTTTCTGGAGAATTAGGCACCCGACGTTTCGCAACTCACTAAAACAATGATTTCTCGGCAGAGATTCAAAGATTCGGAAATTAATAGAAAATTTTCAAAAAAAAATGTCGAGTTGCGAAACGTTACAGCTGCGAAACTCAATTTTTCACGAAATCAACGCAAAAAATTGAAAAAAAAACAGAAAAAAGTTACTCACCTCATTCCCATCCTCCTCCTCGTCATCATCATCCTCTTCATCATCTTCACTCTCCTCTTCGTCACTTTCATCGCCTTTTTGTGGAATTTCCGACTCGTCAAATGGCATTCCTTCTTCGTCCTCGACGTCTTCATCATCGTTACCAGCGAGTTCCGCTTCCGACATCATCGCCGTCTGGAAAATGGAAAAAATTGGAAAAAGTTGAATTTAAACAAAAAAACTGAATTTTCAAAAATTAAAAATTAACTTTTATAATTTTTGTCAGTTTTTAATAATTTTAAAAAATGTTTTGAAATATCAAAACAATAAAAAATTGATTCCGAAAAATGAAAAAAAAATTGAATACTTTAAAAATTCAGAAATTAATTTTATAATTTTTTCGTCAGTTTTTAACTTTTTTAAAATTGCTTAAAAAAAGAAAATACCAAAAAATTTAAAATTAAAAATTTATTAAAAATATTAAATTCCTATAAATTGAAAAAAATTTAAACTTTGAAAATTCAGAATTTAATTTCATCTTGCAAAAAAAAATTTTATCTTTTTTTTCAATAATTTTTTTAAAAAGAAACTGTTATATGAAAAAAAAATTCAAAAATCAGAAAAACCGAACATCTTGCAGACTTTTCTCGGTTTTCCTGATCAAAACCGGTGTTTTTCCAGGTTTTAGATCAAATTAAAAAATTAACTACGAATATAAAAAAATCCCAAAAATTAAAATTGAATACTTTAAAAATTCAGAAATTAATTTTATCAATTTTATCATTTTTTGGCAGTTAGTTTAAAAAATTATACAATTAATATTTCAAAAATATGAAAAAAAAAAGGAAAATTTTAGGAACAAATCAAAATTTTCAATTAAATTTTTTTTTTTTTTGAAAACTCAGAATTCAATTTATAATTTTCAAAAAAAAACTGTTTAAAAATATGAGAAAAATTCAAAAATCAGAAAAATTTGAAATTTTACAACGATTTCTCAATTTTCCTGATCAAAATCGCGTTTTCTTCATGTTTTTGATCAAATTTTTACAAATCAAATTTTAGAAAAGTGAGAAAACTTCAATTTTCGATATTTTCTTAAATACAAGTCTCACCTCCACAATATGCTCCAAATCTTTCGATCCCAGTGTCGGAATCGCTTGAACGAATGCGAACGCCGTCGGGGTTCGATGGTATTTGTGCTCTTTTGACAGAATCGAGAGGAGCAGATCGGTGAAGACCAGCGAGTTGTTGGCATCCGATTCGTTTTTGGCGATGGAGAGAATCTCGGAACTGTCGGAATCGTAGGCGGACGTGTCTTCGGTGCTGGCGGCGATGCGGGACCAGAGACGGGTCACGTACCATAGGATTTGGAGGGATCTGAAGGAAAATTTGGTTTTTCAGGGGGGATTTCGCTTTTCCATGGCACCCCGACGTTTCGCAACTCCACAAGAATGCCTTTTTCAAAAAACTACGCTGGAGAATGAACTTTTCAAATTTTTGTTCCGAAAAATGCAATTTTTGTCCAACTTTTGTCCATTGATTCCTGTTTTTTCTAGCATTTTTTTTCTAAATTTTCTGAAAATTTGAACCGAATCTCAAATCTTACAATCTCAAGAACAAATTACGGCGAAATTCAGAATTTTCGAATTATCTCGGTTGCGAAACGTCGCGGTGCCGTCCTAGGTTAAAAACCGGCAATTTCCAAAAGAAAAAACCCACTTTTTCCTCAATTTCGCCTTTCCAATCGCTTTTTCGGCCTTCGCCACCTCTTCTTCTCCCTGAACTGCGACGACGAGCTGTCGGAGAACTTGTTCGTTCTTCTCGGAAATTTGAATGGAAGCAAACTCTCCGGCACGGGTCTAAAAGTGCATTTTTGTGTTTTTCAGCTATTTTTGTCCATTTCTATCAAAAGTACCCACCTTAACATAGAAAAGCGAGTCAATGATGCTGGTGACGACTGCTTGACTGGTTTCGGTGGCCTTCTGCGCCAAAAGTGCCGTCAACACCGTAATCCTGGATTTCTCGTCCCAGTGGCTGAATGCGGTGACGATTTTGCGGACTTCGTCTTGATTCGACAGATTTTCCTGGGAAAAGGAGCGATTTTTGTCGATTTTAATTGACCTGTATGGTTATTTATCGATTTCCATCAAATTTCATCGATTTTCATCGATTGGTATCAATTTTTGTCGATTTTCATTGATTTCCATCGATTAGTATCGATTTTCATGAATTTTCATAGATTTTTATCGACTTTCATCGATTTTTATCGATTTGTATAAATTTTCGTCGATTTTCATTAATTCTCATCGATTATCATTGATTCTCATCGATTTTCATCGATTCTCATCGATTTCCATCAATTTTTATTGATTTTCATTGACTTTTATAGATTTTCATCGATTTTCATCAATATTCATTGATTTTCATCGATTTTCATCGATTAGTATCGATTTTCATCAATTTTCATAAATTTGTATCGACTTTCATCGATTTGTAACGATTTCCATCAATTTCCATCGATTTTCATCGATTGGTATCAATTTTCATAAACTTGTATCGACTTGCATGGATTTTCATCCGTTTTCATCAATTTCTATCAATTTTTATCGATTTTCATCAATTTTTCTCAAAAAACATACCTTAATCCACGCGGAAATCTGTTTCTTGCCCAGATTCGACAGCAGTGCCGTGGTGATGCCAGTTCCGCACGCCTTGTCGACATTTCCGCGTTTCTCAATCTCTTTCAGCGTCGAAAACGCGTCTTCGTCGCGGAGTTCGGCGAGTTTCGTCTTGATAAAGTTGGCAAAGTCTTCGACCTGAAAAGGCGAAAAGTGTAAAAAATTAGGAAATCGGAATTTTCGGAAAAAATGACGTCATCGGCATAATTTTCGAGTTTTTCGAATTTTTTAGCGGGGAAAATCGGCAAAAACTCTTTTAAAAATCCGCAGAAAATCCAAAAAAAAAGATTCGAACCCCGTCGCCAACGACAACATTTTTCGATTTTTGAAAAGTTAGGTCTCGTATTATGCGTTCCTCAACTCGTAAGAGTTGCGATTCAAACGCAGAATGGCGTCCCGCCACGAAATGGAAAAACTACGGTGGAAGGGGCGTGGCTTGCTAATTTTTCATTTTGTTTTGAAATCACAAATTTTTTAGTTTTTTGTCGGTTTTTTTTTGACGATTTTCATGTTTGTTTCGAGTGAAAATGCTTCGTTCTCGAAACATACATGAAAATCGTAAAAAACTGACAAAAAAATTTTAAAAAAATCTGTGATTTCGGAACAAAATTAAAAATTAGCAAGCCACGCCCCTTCCACCGTAGTTTTTCATTTTCGTGGCGGGACGGACGCCATTCTGCGTTTGAATCGCATCTCGTACGATTTGAGGAACGCATAATATCAGAAAACCAAAAAATCACTCAAAAAACCTCAATTTTCCCCATAAAAACCTAAAAATCCCAATTTTCAGCATAAATCGCTAGAATCTTTTCTCTAAAACTCCGCATCGTCATCTCCACGTCATTCCCCTCATTATTATGATAGTCATCGTTTCAAGACAAAGTATGTTAGTGTAATACTCTCTTCCCCTCTTTATTCGCTTCTATTCCACTTTACACAGCCCGAATTCTTTGAACAATGCCCCCCGCTCGTTGTATTACTGTGTTAGTGTTTCTGTAAGTCGTCGGCGTCATTGGAATTCTAAATTCTAAATTCTGAATCCAAATTCTAGACACTTCTCATTCTAATTCGAATTCTAATCGTCAAAATCAAAAAAAAATGAAAATTCCTTCAAAAATCCTCCTCTTCCTCCCAATTTTCTCAATTTTCCCGATAATTTTCACCCAATCCTCTCATAATCGCGTCCAATACGAATCCGTTGCCCAATTCATCTTCCACAACTCGAAATTGTGTGAGTTTTCCGGGTTTTTGGCGATTATTCCCAATTTTTTCTGAAAATTTTAGGCGGCGACCCGTTTTCCGACGCCGTTTGGCTTCCGGTACTTGATTTGTGCACGATTGAGTGCGATTTGACTTCGCAATATTGCGTGGAGAATGAGGAATTGACGCAGCAGTGTAAAACTCGTGAGTTTTGGAGAAAATTGAATTTTTTTCAATTTTTCAAAGTCAAAAAATAAGGGGATTGTCTCAAATTTCGTAAATATTGCACAAAGTTTTGAACAAAATTTTTAAAATTTTTACAATTTTATGAAAAACTCAATTTCCGCCATTTCCACTGAGAAAAATCGTTGCGAGACCCTAAATTTGCCTAAAACTTGAATTTTCAGTTCCCGATGATTGCCAAACCCTCCTACGCAAATCGATAAAGCGAATTCAGCGAAATGCCCGGCCAAAACATGCAAATTAATTTTTTTTTTTTTGGAATTTTTCATGGAAAAAATTCTAGTTTTCCCTAATTTTCTGTAAATTTTGATTTTGAGAATTTTTCAAAAAAAAATTTAAAAATAAATCTATTTTTTCTGACCTTCTTGCTCATCAACCGGAACTGTCCTTTACCACGTGTCGCTGTCTCCATTCGGTTCAGGACCTCTTTGGTGAACACCACAACAATCTGAAAAATGGAAAAATATTATTTTTTCGAAAAAATAAATTGTTTATAATTTTCAGAAAATTTTAAAAATTCATACAAATGTAAATAAATTTTTTTTTTTAATTTTGATAATTATCACATTATCATTTAGCTTACAAATTAATTTTTTAATTTTTTTTGAAAATAATTTTTTAATTTAAAACTTGAATAATTACTTACTTTTTAAAATTTAAATAATAATTTTATTCACATTTTAAATATTTCATTTATTTATAATTTTACAATCAAAAATTATTTTAATTATAAATTTTGAAATTTTTATTTTATTTCTTTAACTTTGATGATTTTTGATTTATAAAAATTACTTATTTTTCAAATTAAAAAAAAAATAATTTCAAAAACTAAAAAAAAAAATTACCGTCTTCGAATCTCCTCCAAAATCGAAAAATTGCTTAACAATGAGCATAATTCGGTCAAAAACTTTGGTCTCATTGCTAGAAAGCGCCCAGGGCTCAAGGACGTCTGAAATTAATTTTTTCATAATTAAAAAAAAGATTTTCAAAATTAAAAAAAATTAAAAAATTATTTTTTCATAATTTAAAAATTGAAAATAAGTTTTTCATATTTAATTAAAACAAATTTCATAATGAAAAAAATTAAAAATTATTTTTTTTTAATCAAAAAATTATTTTTTCATAATTTAAAAATTGAAAATATATATTTTTTAAATTAAATTAATTAAAAATTTAAAAACTCACTCAAATACATTTTTTCGAAGCTCTTCGACTCGACCGTAGCGTTCATGAGAAGTGGAAGGAAAACTTGAAGACTAGCGGCATCGCAGCGCTAAAATTTAATTTTTATTTGATTTATTGATTTTTTTTCCAAAATTAAATTTTAAAAAATAAAATAAAAACTACCTTCAACGCGGCCAGCAACTTAGGAAACTGATCATCGGAAAACACACAATTTCCGTCTTTTTTCACAAATTTTGCGTGTTTCGCCACCAAATTTGAGTGAGATTTCCGAAGACTGAGTGCCAGGTAGACGTTTTCAGGGGTGTATTGAGAGTTTATGAGCTCCAAGTACATTTCGATGGCCGGGGAGACGCTCTTTAATTTATTTGGTTAAAAAATCGTGTTATTAGAAAAAAAATCACCTTCTGAAACGTGGCCTCCTTGACTTTTCCAGCCAAACTGATCAGAAAACTGATTTGCGAGAAGCCCAGGGCCGGCGCGGCATCGCGAATCTTCTTCGAGTGCTCCACAATCCTCAAGACTTCCGAATCTTTGAATTTCTTCGATTGGACATAGGCGACGAGCACCAAATAGTGACCGATTGGGTGTCCGGTGCCGGTGGTCTGAAAAAAATCAAATTTTTCGGTGAAAACGCGCAGAAATACTCACTTTCTCCGCCAAATCCATCTTCTTGTTCGCAAATCCGAGAATTTTGTCCAAATCCCACGATTTTCCAGCCTCAGTCGGTAGAATTGTGCTCAACGCAGTGGCGTAGCCCAAACGAACAGCGGCACGAGCTGAAGAGCATCCGGAAATCAGTCTTTCAAACACGTACTTGTTGATTTCGTCGTCGGACAGCTCCTGAACATGAAAATCAATTTTTTGTTGTAAAAAAATGAGAAAAATTAAATTTTCGAAAAAAAATCAATAAAAACCTTGTTTTGACTGGCCAATTGTCTCACTGCGCCCTTCCTAACCACCGGATCCAGCTCTGCCAGCTTTGAAATTGTGTCGAGAAGCTCGGTTGGTGGACGCATTTCTGGAAATTACTAGATTCCTATTTTTCGAGATTTTTCCATTGAAAATTGACGGTTTCCACTTTAAACTAATGATAAAAATTCAACAATTGCAAATTAAACTTGAATTTCAAAGAAAAAATCGAGAAAAACCATTGGAAATCTGTTTTTTGAAAATTGTAAACTTTAAAAAATAAATAAACTACGTTGCGCGTCAATTAAAATGCCGAGTCCGCAGCGCGTGTTTGCAGAAACACCAGACCTGACGCGCATGTGGAAAAGCCGCGCGGTTCAAATAAAAATCATTATTTATTTGGTTTTTCATAAAAAATGTTCGAAAAAACCAAAGAAGCGTTGGAAATTTTTCAAGAAAAGATTGGATGTGCTCAGTGGTAAGTGGGAAGTCTGAAAAATTCAAATTTTCTAATTTTTTAGCAAACAACCAAAAAACGACCTCCAGTTCCTGGGAACATCATGTAAGCATGCGCATTGTTGGTGAGTTGATTATTTAATTAAAAATCAAGATAATTGTCGATTTTCCTAGGGATTGTATCGCAGAATTCAACAAAAAACTGCCCGGGAAGCGGTCAGCGGTGCGTACCATGTGCTCCACGTGTGCATTTCCCCTGGATACTACCAAAATCGTCGGCGCACACGTCCTAAACACGTGTCAAGACACCCTGGCAGAGCTGAAAGAGCTGCTCGAACAGGTACCCATAGAAAATTTTTTTTTTAATTCAAAATTTCGCGGAAAATCGTATTTTTAGGCCAAATCAGCTCCCTTAACTCAAGCGGATTTGGCATGTACGCAGCGAATTTTCGACGGTTTCCAAATAAATTCTCCCGAAAATCCGGGCGCCAAGGCGAAGGCGGTGGAGAAATTCTTGGAGACACAGGCACATATGCCCGATGAAATGGGACAGGAGGATGAGGAGGAACAGGGAGATATGGTGCAGCCGCGTCAGGAGAATCGGTGGGTTTTTAATTTTCATTTTTTTAAAGCTTGAGATTATTTGAATTAAAAAAAACTGGAAAAATCGAAATTTTAATCAAAAATTTCGAATAAATTTTGAATTTTTTAAACTTTCAAATTTTAAAAAAAAAACATTTTTTCTCCGCCTGAAAATGATTTTTTTTTAATCTTTAAAATTTTTTGAAATAATTATTTATTTTTGATTAGTTTATTTAATTTTTTTCCAAATAAAAAAATTGACATCACAAAAAAAATTTCAATTTTCAATTTTTTAAATTTAAATTTTTGAAAAGTTTCAATTTGAATTTAAAAATTAAAAATTGAAATATTTCCCCCGTCTAGAAAAAATTAATTAATATGATTTTAAATTAGAAAATGAATTTTTGAAGTTTTTTTTAATAATTTCAAATTTTAAAAAAAATTAAAAATGAAATAATTTTGAATTTTTTTTCAATTTTTTTTAAATGTTCAAATTTAAAATTTTCAGACAAAATTCAATTTCGCCGGAATTGGACGTTTTCTATGATTATAACACTGGAAATACACCGTAAGTATTTTTTAAAAAAATTTAATTTAGTGGGTGATTTTTTTTCGAATTTTTAAAAATTAAAAAAAATATTTTCACAGTTGAATATTGAATTTTTGAAAATTTAACACAAAAATATTCCCAAAAAATCCAAAAATTCCAGAAAACGCTCTTCTACAAAACGCCCGTCCGTGTCTGAATCCTCAGCCGAATCCAAGCCAAAAAGAGCATCAATTCTCAAAAAAACCACAAAATTCGTATCGGAACCCGAACCTCCGACGCCGCTTTATGACATGTTTGCGTCACAAATTCCGCAAAGAACACACGAAAATGATGTGCTGACACCGTTTGTTAATGTAAGAATTTTCGGGAAAATTCGCAAAAAAATTGAAAAAAAATATTTTTTTTTGGGAAGAAGAAAATTGAAAAACATTGATAAAAATGTTAGATTCATTGATTTAAAAAAAGGTATTTTTAGGAAATACATAAAAAATAGAACTTTGTTTAAAAAAAATTTAAAAAAAAATGAAATAGAATCTTTGAGAAATTTTTTTTTCTCAAAAATTGAAATTTTTTATTGAAAAGAAATTTGGAATTATTAATTCTAAAATGTTAGAATTTAGTTTGTTAATTTTAAAAAAAATTGGAAAAAGTTGGAAAAATTGGGTTTTTTCTGACAATCCCTTGTGAAATTTAAAAAATTTGAAATTAAAAAAATTCTGAATAATTTTTTAAAATATACTTCTATTTTTTTAAATTTAAAATGTTAACATTTATTTTTAAAAATCCAAAAAATTGAAAAAAATTTTTTTCAGCGCCGTTCCACTGCTCCAGCCACTTCTGGAGGCCTATTGAACAAATATACGGATCCGTTTGGCAGTGAAAACTCGAAAAAATTGAAAAAGGAGGTTAAGGATGAGGTTAGTAGAAAAAAAAATAGGAATTGTGGTTTTTGAAAAAATTGAAAAAAAAATTCATTTTTTGAAATTTTTTTCAAATTTTTGTTAAGATTTTGTTTTTAAAAATTATAAATCTACATAAATTGCCGTATTATAAAACACCTGAATTTATAATTTTTGTTCGCAAAATTTTATTTTTTGTTTAAAAAAATAAAAAATGCAAAATTATAATTTTTTCGATTTTTCTAATTGTTTCGTCAAAAAAAATTTAATTTGAAAAAAAATTAAATTTTTTTAATTTAATAATTTTTTTTGTTTTGAAATTTTTTGTAAAATTGTATAATTTCAAAATATGAATTTTCCATTTTTTCTCTAAATTTTAATTTTTAATTTTTTTTTGATTTTTTTTAAATTTTTTAAAAATTAAAAAAATTTCAATTTTTCATTTTTTGTCTAAAAATAATTTTAAATATTCAAAAATCAATTTCCTCCCCAATTTTCCAGCCTCTCGACGAAAATCCGTTCACCAAAAAGATACCGCTTCCGAAACGACAAGCCACCATGGAACTGCAGATGATGACTGCTGAGAAAGTGGCGAAAATTGAAGAAATTGAGCATTCGCCGGAACTCGATGCACCATTTCCGACGACGTCTTCTGCGGCGGCGACGGCGGCTGGAAATCAGAATCAGAAGAGAAGAAATTCTGTGAAATTCGAGAGGGAAGCCGTCGTCGATTTTCCTCCACGACGATCACAGTCACCGATGAGTTTCGGCGAGAAGTCGATGATGGCCAAGGGGGAACAGGTGAGAGAGAGGATTTTATGTTTTTTGAAAATTGAAAAAATATTATTTTAATAATTAAAAATTTTTTTCAAAATTTGTTTCTGAATTTTTTCTTAAAATTTTATTTAGATTTGAATTTTTTTTTATTTTAAATTTTATAAGAACAAGAAAAATCCAATTTACCCGAAATTTTGTGACAACTCTTTTTTTTTTTTAATTTTTAAAAAAATATGTTCAGATTTTTGAAAAAAAAATTTTGTTGCTCTTTAAAATTTAATTTTCAAAATTAAAATTTTTTAGAAATTTTTTTTCTATGTAAAAACAATTTGTAAGCTTGCTTTTTTCAGAAAATTCAAAAAATAAAAATTTCAAAATAAATGCAAAAAATCGTATTTAAAAAATTGAAATTTTTTTAAATTTCAAATATGTGAGATTCAATTTTTAATTGAAATAATAAATTAAAAATATTGGTTGGAAAATATAAAAAATTCAAGGAAAATTTATTTTTCAAAAAAGTTGATTTCTCAAAATTAATTTTTTTTCCAGAAAATTTTGCAACTTTTTTTTATTTAATTTCAAATTTTCACTTTAATAAAAGTTATACATAATTTTAAAAAATTAAAAATTCAAGAAAAAATAATTTTACATTTTTTATCAATTTTTAAAAAATCCACATTTCCAGCGCCGCAGCTCATACGGAACGCGTCGTGGAGAAGTCGTTATTGTGAATTCCATCTTGAACAACCGTATTCCTCAACTGATAAGCGCAGTGGAGGCGGGAACGTGTGTTAACGAGAAGGACAAGTCGGGCAAGACGGTACTCTATGTGGCAGTTGAGCAGAATTCGCTGGAA
>LR564155.1:0-13636 GCA_900536345.3 Caenorhabditis sp. 39 LS-2015 | reverse complement strand
AAGCTACAATCTCATCGGTTCTCTTGTTTCTTCCGCGGTACACCACTCCGAAAGTTCCCTCTTCGACCCGATTCACGCACTCGTACTCGTCAATGTTCCTACAGCCCATTAGACCTGGATAGAAGATGGGAAGCTGGGCAATCAGAGCCTTCTGACGGGCAGCGTCGCGTATCTTCTTCGCCTCCTTGTGCAACCGCTTCTGATTCTCCGTCATGTTCTCCAACTCATCGTCCTTCGGCGTCACGTTGTACTTCTCCTCGTCACTTTCATCTTCGTTATCCGTTACGATGTCGTCATCCGGAATTTCGATTACTTCTTGATCTGATTCACCACCCGGTGACCTGCTCTTCCGCTTCTCCTCTTCGTGGTCACTTTCCGGATCGCTTTCGAATTTGGAGTACTTTTTCGGGCCCACTGGAGAATCCAGAGTGAACTCGACCACCTTCTCTTCTTCCTTCTCATCTAGAATCTCAATCGGTGACATCTCAACGTCTTCTACTACCATAACTTCGTCGTTCTTACCCTTTTTGTAATTTGGATCGAGGACTGAAAAAAAGATTTTGATAATCGAGCTAGAAAATCAATATTTTAAACATACTTCGATCGAAAAGTCTCGCATCTTCTGGAACATCTGAGTGTTTAGGTTTCTTAGCTGGAGACGATTTCTCATCGTCGACAGATGGTGATCTTTCTCTGCAAAACATTATAATAAAAACATCGGCAGTTTTGCAAAAAAAAATCTTACTTTCTATGATGTCTATGCCGATCATCCCGCTTCTTGTGCTTGTCAGCATCGCGATCTCTTTCGGAAGACCCATGTCGGCGATGATGCCCGTCACCTTCATGCTTTCTGTGCCGATGCTCGTGGACCTTCACATCTCGCAGCGATCTTTCGTGGCGATCTGAATAGGCTAATAAGGCGTGTTTATGTTTGAATTACAATTATTACTCACTTCTATGATCCCTGTCTCTCTGTCGCGCATCAACATCTCGTCCTCCTCTCCGGTCATCTGGTCGATCCCGTCGTTTTTCTCTTTCCTTTTCACGATATCGGTCTTCTTTCGCTTTTTGCTGGAAGAAATTAATGTTTTCGCACAGAACTAAATGTAATACTCACCGCATCTTTAGGCTGTATAGAAAATCGTTGCTCAGTAGTGTCATCGTCGCTTTCGCTGGCTTTCCGTCTCGTAATGCGACTCAAAATGCTTTCTCGCATTTTGGTTTCTAAAACTGAAAATGTTTATTTGTTTCCTGCATTCAACCGTAAAAAATTACCTTTACTAGAACGATTCGACTTCGTCTCTTCGGAACTTGATGCACGGTGACCTGAAATAAATTCTATTCTTTTTCAAACTCCATCTTCAAAAAAGACTCACTCCTCTTGTGGCTCTCGTCAGAAAGCTCTCCTTCGTCGTGAGAACTCGCCAGATGATCGCTCATCTCGGAACAGAAGAATAATAAATAAGAATAAAAGTAAGTTCCGGCAGCAGAAGTCGGGCACTTGCGAAAGAATTGTTCGAAAATGCGATACGGTATGCAGTACGCAAACACCGCTGTGTCCGCATGCGCGTTAATCGACGAGCAATCCTATTTTTATTGTTTTGGTTTTTGATTTTGATTTTCTCGACTTGTTTTCTATTGTTTTTTAATGTTTTTTCTTTGGAAAATAATGCAAAAAAAGTTAGAAAGTTAAATCTTCCAGAAAATGGCCCTTCCGGGAGAGCGATTCCACGTTCTTGCTCAATTGGAGCATCTCCAATCAAAATACACGGGTACTGGTCATGCCGACATGAACAGACACGAATGGATTGTGAATCAGGTGAATTTTTTTTTGAAAGTTTTGAGTTTTTCTTATTTGAAATCATATATTTGTGATTTTTGTTGAAGAACTGTTCTCTACATGAAAATTGGTTCAAAGATTCTTATCGATTGTGTAAACCTTACATTTTTCAGCACCGTGACACCAGAGCATTCCAAATGTCGCATCCCGGTCAGAACACTTACGTCGCTGTTGTGGAAAACGAAAGCCGGGCCCGGACCCGATTCAACCTGATAAATCGAATGATTCAGCCGTGTGGACCGCCACCGGAGAAGAATCCACTTGACGACATCTAAAAATTGTACTACTAATCGATATTTTATATGAATTTGATCTCCACCAAGTCCTATATTTATTGTTCGGAAACCCGGTAGATTCATTATATACTTTTCTGGCCAATATCTCATAGATCTAGAAAAATCGGAATTCCAACATTCAAATTTTTAAAGAGTTGATGCTGAGTCAGATCAACCAACTGAACCGCCTGACAAAGACATCAGTACTTGCTTTTGGAATGTAAGTGTGATGGGAGAGATTGGGAAATTTTGAGATGAGAAACGTAGGGCCTCCACATTCAAAAACCGTCTGGGAAAGGAGAAGAGTCCGTACCTGCTCCAACACGCGAACAATCCAATCGATTGGTTTCCATGGGGTCAGGAGGCATTCAACAAGGCCAAGGAAACCAACAAACCGATTTTCTTATCGGGTTAGGCGGGTTGCTTTTCAGAAGATGTTCATTCGAATTTTCCAGTTGGCTACTCAACATGTCACTGGTGCCACGTCATGGAGAAGGAGTCGTTCGAAAACGAAGACACCGCCAAGATTCTGAACGAAAAGTTTGTGGCGATCAAAGTGGATCGAGAGGAACGTCCCGATGTCGACAAGTTGTACATGGCTTTTGTGGTGGTCCGTTTCTGAAGAAATTCGCGAAATTTCTGATGTTTTTAGGCAGTAAGCGGTCACGGTGGCTGGCCGATGTCGGTGTTTCTAACCCCAGATCTGCATCCAATCACAGGCGGAACGTACTTTCCACCAGATGATAATCGCGGAATGCTCGGATTCCCGACGATTCTGAATATGGTTCATTCAGAGGTTTTTTCGGTTTCATAGCGAAAGTTGTACATTTTGATAATTTTCAGTGGCAAAAAGAGGGAGAAAATTTGACACAACGTGGCGCCCATATCATTAAACTTCTGCAAAATGAAACGGTTTCTGGAGATGTGAATGGAGCGAATGACGTGTTCCAGAGCATCTACACCCATAAAACGTCGACGTTTGACCATCGTCTCGGAGGATTCGGAAGAGCTCCGAAGTTCCCGAAGTCGTCGGATCTCGACTTTCTCATTGCATTTGCTGCATCCGAACCAACGTCTGACAAAGGAAAAGAAGCGATTCATATGCTTCAGAAGACACTGGAGTCGATGGCTGATGGAGGAATCCACGACCACGTTGGCAACGGATTCCATCGATATTCAGTTGACGCGGAATGGCATGTGCCTCATTTCGAGAAGATGCTCTCCGATCAATCACAATTGCTGGCGACTTATTCGGATTTCTATCGTCTTGATGGAAAGAAAGATGAGAACATGAAAGAAGTTGTTGGGGACATCTTCGAGTACATGCAGAAGATCAGCCATAAGGAGGGAGGATTCTACTCGGCTGAAGATGCTGATTCACTGCCAAACCACGATGCGCAGAAGAAAATGGAAGGAGCGTTCTGTGTTTGGGAAAAGGAAGAAGTTCAGAAACTGTTGGGAGACAAGAAGATAAGAGTAGCGAGTCTTTTTGAAGTCTTCTGTGATTATTTTGACGTGGAAGACGATGGAAATGTGGCGAGATCATTTGATCCGCATGGAGAGTTGAAGCAGAAGAATGTGTTGAGAAAGCTGTTGACCGATGAGGAATGCGCTGCGAACCATGGGATTGCTGTGGAAGAATTGAAGAAGGGAATGCAAGAAGCTCGAGCAGTTCTGTGGAATGTTCGGAAATCGCGGCCGAGCCCGCATCTTGACTCGAAAATTGTGACAGCGTGGCAAGGATTGGCAGTCACTGGACTAGTGAAGGCTTATCAGGCAACAAATGAGAAGAAGTATTTGGAAAGAGCCGAACACTGTTCTGAATTCGTAAAGAAGTATCTGGAAGAGAACGGGGAACTGAAAAGAGCAGTCTATCTGGGAGAAAATGGGGAAATCGAGCAGGGCAACCAGAAGCTGAACGCCTTCTCCGATGACTACGCATTCTTGATTCAAGGACTTTTGGATCTTTATACTGTCAGTGGAAACGAGCAACATCTGGAGAGAGCGATCAAACTGCAGAAGACGTGCGATGAGAAGTTTTGGAGTGGAAATGGATACTTTATCAGTGAACAGAGCGATGATGGGGTGTCGGTGAGGATGATTGAAGGTCGGTGGCGAACGGCAACGTGTAGAATTCTCGAATAATTCCATTTTGTTGCAGATCAAGATGGCGCCGAACCCTCTGCAACATCAATCGCAGCCAACAATCTCCTCCGATTGTATGATATTCTGGAGAAAGAAGAATACCGCGAGAAGGCGAATCAGTGCTTCAGAGGTGCAGCGGAGAGGTTGAACAAGTAAGATTTCTCTTGATTCTTTTCTATTTTTCATTTGATTGTTCCATTTCACTTCCAGAGCACCAATTGCGCTTCCGAAAATGGCCGTAGCCCTCCATCGCTGGCAGAACGGATCCACTACTTTCGTGCTCGTCGGGGATCCGGAATCCGAGTTGATCGCTGCTGCTCGTCACGAGTTGAATGGAAAACTAATCGACAATCTTTCGGTTGTCCATATCCGCGCGGAGAACGACACTTCGGCCAGTGGAGCATCTCATAAGGAAATGGCTCGCGGAGCACAACCGGTGGTCTATGTTTGCAAAGGATTCGTGTGCGACCGACCGATTCGAAGCGTCGAGGAGTTGGAGAAGAAGTTGAACACTCTGTAAACTTTTGTAGATTCACTGTAAATACTTAGACTGTATTTCATATTCTATTGGATCAAATTGATCGTCTTGTATCCCTTCTACCTCTCATAAAACCGCAACGAACATCAGTCTCAATACTTCGACCACCACGTGTCGGACTGATAACTGATAAATTAACCGAGAGCGAGAGAAAGAGTTTGTACTACTTTGCATGTGTAATTGCCAGTGTTGCGCTTATCACTGACGCCACTGCCAAAAAGTTTTACAAGCTAATTTATTGGCACTCTCTGCCCGGTCGCGGCACTGCTCTCTCTATTGATTTGGCCGAATTTGGTTGTTTGGCTCCGAACCGTAGTTTGGGAAAGAAGCATTCAACTGGCATGGCACTGGAGGAGAGTTGCCATTTTCACCTGAAATCTTGAGATCTATTCCTCCTTTGGGCCAGTTTGAGAGTTGGAAATTCCCCCCTTTCCAGTCCCAAAACCTCCCGATCTTTCGCTTCTGATCTTCCGATCCTTTCGATCGTTCCTCTTTGCTCTCCTTCTACGAATCCTTGCCACTGTCTTCCAACTCGACCGCCATCTCGCATCCGCGTCCACGTTTCCCCCCTTCTCCTCCTTATCTTTATGGCCTTTCCCGTTTTCGACGACTATCACGCAGAAGGACGTGGATTCTGCTCCCAACAGCCCGCAGTCAGAGGTTTTTCGAAACCTCGCTTGACAAGTTATTTCCGTATTTTATGGGTTTCCCCCTTCACTGTTTTATGTTTTTCTTTCCTCTTTTTTATGATTGCAAGTAACTAAAAATTGGGCGGGGAGGCAAGGTGTTCCGGTACGGAGATCGAGTTCAAACTTGAACTTTCTTTGGAGAACCGTGATTTGGGTCTCGCGACGAAAGTCAAAGAACACTTTCTTGGAGACCCTGAGCACTGTGGGAAACGGAACAAAGATCAGAATTCCGAATTGATAACACTACAGAAAGTACAGTTCCTCTTCCGGGAGCAACTGGACAAACTACTGAACTTTTCTCTCATTTTCATCTCCAGGAAGTGATTGATGGCCTGGAAATGAAACTAATGCATCTGAGGAATCAGAGGAATTCTTTCCACTACCTCACTTTGAACTCCTTGAAACAATAAACTCAAAATTCCATTCCGTTTCTACTGTTCTCTCAAGAAACCAGAGCGCGGAAGAAGAATGGATTCAGAATTGCGGCCACGGTCTTCTCTGTGTTCGCGTCGAGACCCATTCTTCATCCGGCAGCCCTTCAATCTCTTCAAAACCACCTTGTGAACTTTTAAGTTCCAGCTTACAATTAGAAAATCAATTCCCCCCTTTCCAACTGACCGTAATCCTCTTTGCGGTCTCTCCAATTCTTCTTCCACCGTCATTGCTGAGATTCCAATCCTATTACTGTGTTTCCCCCCTCGTCTCCATTCCATTTTGCTCCCCTCATTCACACTGCCTATTAACAACTTGTTATCAGTCCCCCTCTGTTATATCAACACCCAAGAGCACACATTGCTCCTCTCTCGTCCCTCTTCTAACTGGGTGAACTTTTTGAGGCAAAACTACATGATTTCCTCTACTTTCTTATTTTGATTTCCGCCCTTTTTTTTCAGTATTAAATCATGTCTCTTCTCCGGAGGCTCTGGCTGATCGCAGCCTGCCTTCTGGTGTTTTCGTCTTTCGTCGGAGCAGCTGAAGAGTCGGGATGCGGCGAGAAGGAGACCGAGTACCCGGAGAGATATCCGATCGCCTACTTTGAATGGGAGAATGTCAAAATCCCGATGACCATTTGCTTATGGCTTATCGGAGCCTCGATTGCCAAGATCGGTGAGTCCATTTCCCTTGAAACATGCCAAATTCCCCAGTTCAGTCTTCAACTTGATTCCCCATCTCAACGATCTCTTCCCGGATTCCGCACTGCTCATCATGATCGGTCTCATCATTGGTATCATATTCAAATTGGCCGGTGTCCACAAGAACGCCTTCTTCTTGGAAAGTGAAGTGTTCATGCTGTATCTGCTGCCTCCGTTGGTCTTCGATGCCGGATACTTCATGCCGGCGAGACAGTTCTTCGACAACTTTGGATCCATTCTCTGTTTCGCCATGATCGGAACCTCTTTCAATATTGTTGCTATCGGTGAGAGACTTCAAGTTTGAAAAAGTTAACTGTTCCGTTTCCAGCTCTTTCCCTCTGGGCAATCGGATTGACCGGTCTTTTCTCGGTTGAAACCCCTCTGATGCACATGCTTCTCTTCGGTTCGGTCGCTGCCGATGTCGACCCAGTCGCTGTGATTGTCATTTTCGAAGAGCTCAAGGTGAGAATTGGAATTCAAAATATCTCAAAGATATGCAAGAATCTCGAAAAGAAGATGATAACTTACAGGTCAACGAAGTGCTCTTCATCGCAGTGTTCGGAGAGTCTCTTCTCAACGACGGAGTTGCTGTCGTCCTCTACCGAATGTTCCTCACATTCTCCGAAATCGGAACTGAGAATCTCATCCCCTCTGATTATGTCAATGGAGGTATCTCCTTCCTTGTCGTCGCTTTCGGTGGAATCGGAATCGGCTTGTTGTTCGCTTTCCTGACTGCTCTTCTCACCAAATACTCGAGAGGAGACGAGATCAAAGTGTTGAACTCTGTCTTCATTCTGATCCTTCCCTACACTTGCTATCTCTGTGGAGAGCTCTTCGGTCTTTCCAGCATCATGGCGTAAGTGTTCTAGTTGGGTCTCGCCACGAAATTAGCCTTTCTTCAGAATCGTATTCTGCGGAGCGGCAATGCGTCAATACTGCCGGGAAAATGTCGACGAGGCGACAGTCAGATCCACCGAATCGTTCATCAAAGTGCTCTCCTTGGCCTCTGAAACTGTCATCTTCGTGTTCCTGGGTCTCTCGACCGTCTCCTCCAACCATCATTGGGACACTTCTTTCATCGTCCTGACCGTCGTCTTCTGCCTCATCTACCGTACCCTCGGAGTCGTTGTCATGTGCTATTTCCTCAATAAGTACCGGTTGAATAAGTATACTAAGGTAGGATAGACGTCTAAAGATGAACTGATAGCCGTTTCTGTTCAGGTCGATCAATTCATCATGGCATACGGAGGTCTCCGTGGAGCAATCGCCTACGGTTTGGTCGTGGCGATTCCAGAATTTATACCGGCGAAAAACATGTTCGTTACCAGTTGTATCATTGTGATCTACTTTACTGTGTTCCTGCAGGTGAGATTGCTAGGAAAGTGAGCTCCACTGAGAAAATGGTTCCACTTTCTCAATTGGGCACAGTTGATAATGAAAGTTTGTTTTAGGGAATCACACTGAAACCGATCGCCGAGTTTTTGCAAGTCGAGAAGAAAGACGTGCACCATAAGAACATGATTGAGCATATTTACAGTCAGGTATTTAAACAAGCAATTACCGAATTCGATCGCAAATCCAATTCTCGTTTAGCTAATCGACAACACAATGTCTGGAATGGAAGACATTGCCGGATTCAGAGGACATCATTGGATCCGTGACACTTGGACGTCGCTGAACAACAACTACTTGCGGCCGTTGCTGGTGAACAAGAACAGTATGAAGGAGATGGACAAGACGAAGTTGGTCAGGAAGTTCAAGCATTTGGTGGACGAGGATGCGAAGAAGATCGCGAGAGGCGATCTGAACAATGTGGTGTTCACCAATGCACTCATTGAGCATACGAGAAGCAGAACTAACACTGTCATGTGAGTTGTCTTCAAAAAAAGAATGGAATCCTTAAATTTCAATTAATATCCTCTGAATTCAGTGAGGGAGTCACCCCGAATGGAGTGTACGACCTGCGGAAACACATGAAAACACACCACGGAGTGACCGTCTACGACAACCACGAAGACATCAGTCCTTCGACTCCAGCGCCATTGTTCCAGGAATCAACTGAAGTGGAGTATTCGATGAGTTATCACGATAACGATGGGTTCGATTCGGATTCTGATATTATGAATTCTAGAGTGTAGGCTTTTATTATTCTGCTTAATTTTCCTCTTCTTCGCTTATCAATATTCACTTCTATTTTCTAACTGGTCTCATTTAGGTAGACTGTGTTTACTTGCAATGTACATTCATGAAATGAAGTTTTTTTTCACGGCGACGTAAATATCCTACACTTTTTGGCAGTCGGACATTTCAGAATCATCAGAGAATCCGACAGCATCCAGAAACCGTGTAAAATCTCCACATTCCACTTCCTGATCTGCTTGTAGATCCACAAAAGTTGCCGCGGCATGTGGCAATTGTGACAGGAATTGGAACGGAAAATCGGGAGATCTGGGACCGAGTGGAACGATGATAAGAAGTGGGTGGGAAGATGGAGGATAACAGATGGAGGGCTTTGAAGCTTGATACCACCAGTTGATCGGCAGTTTTGTAGTTGCAAGTGATACCATTCCATCTGGAAGTGATGATTAGTGATGCGATTTGGTAAAAGAAACGGCTACCGTTGATCATATTCGAAACAGAAATCTTCACTTGAGTTTGGATCTTCTTTGAAACCGATTTGAAAGTCCTGTGTTTTTTCTTTGCATTTCAAATAAATCATCAACACATTCTTAGACAAGGTGATTTCCCAAATGGATTCCATACGCTTACGAATCGATTTTCACAATTGCATCCCATTTTTCAGAGAGCAAAGAGACAAAAGGTCTGAGATAGCAATAATTTAGTGGTGCTAAGAAACAGTGATAAGAACTTACAATGAACATGAGCTCAATAGATTACAGTCGTCAAATTGTGGAACAAATGTAAGATTTTCGAAAAAACGGGTCTTGAGGAGATACATTTTGGAAACCAGAGCAGCAGACTGCAAAAAAGAAACAATGAAGAGAGCAGATAGACGACGACGTCTGCTGCGGGGCAGTGACGTATCATTCAAGAACACTACTTTTCTCTAAAAAAAATTATGTTTATCCGTTTAGGACAACATGAAAAGATGCCGCAACAGGATTGACATGTTCATAAAATATGTTGTGTTTAGTGTCACTCAGTGACTGATCGAAGAGGAGGATGATGGTGGACAGAGGGGCCTGTGCACCTGTTCACAATGTCAACAGTGTCATAACTTTGCATCGAGTGTTGAGGTACAGTAAGACGGGGAAACAGACACATCGTGCGCGCCGCTGCGCGTCGCTAATCCTCATAGGTCACCTCACCGCACCAAACGACGACGTCAATCTGCCTTCTCTCCATTGTTTCTTTTTGCTGCCTGCTGGTATTGTATCCAATATGGATCTCCTCAAAACCCGCATTGAATCGATTCAATTGTTCAAAAACCTCACACTTCTTCCACAACTCAAAGTCTGTAAGCAACTGAATTCATGTTCATTGTAAGTTCTTTTCCTCATGTTTTCTTATTATTCACCAGCCTGAAAGTGCGGCTGCGCCGCATCAGGCTGGCGTGTCTTTTTTCTGAAAATGTTCGATTTCCGCGTGAGTACCATTTGATTTTTACGTGACCGGGTCAAATGCGCACAGAAATACAAACGGAAAAACGGACAAACGGGAAAACGGAAAAACGGAAATCCGGACAGAATAAGAAAGTTATTATATAAGAATGATTCCATTCTGTTTCAGAGTTCTAGTCTCTTTGCTCTCTAAAAAATGGGAAGAAATTGTGAAATTGCATAAAAAACCTATGGAATCCATTTGGGAAATCACCTTATCTAAGAATGTGTTGATGATTTATTTGAAATGCAAAGAAAAAACACAGGACTTTCAAATCGGTTTCAAAGAAGATCCAAACTTAAGTGAAGATTTCTGTTTCGAATATGATCAACGGTAGCCGTTTCTTTTACCAAATCGTATCACTAATCATCACTTCCAGATGGAATGGTATCACTTGCAACTACAAAACTGCCGATCAACTGGAGGTATCAAGCTTCAAAGCCCTCCATCTGTTATCCTTCCTCTTCCCACCTTCCCTTTATCACCGTATTACTGTTCCACTCGGTCCGAGATCTCCCGATTTCCCGTTCCGATTCCTATCACAGTTGCCACGTACCGCTGCAACTTACGTGGATCTACAAGCAGATCAGGAAGTGGAATGTGGAGATTTAACACGGTTTCTGGATGTTGTCGGTTTCTCTGTTCATTCCGAAATACCCTACAAAAACCGATTAGATATGAGAGTGAGAATCAAGAATTTGATGTCATGTGATGAGGTGAGAACATAAAGATTACCGTAAAAACTATCCCCTTTTCAGATCACAATTCGAAGTAAGCAACTGAAAATTTCCGATGCTCGATTTATAACACACGACTCCATTCAAAATCTCGATGTAGTCTATGCTGAAATCGGGGAAAACAACTTCACTTCAAAAGATTTCAACGCATTCTTCCGAACATGGATGTTGAGAGAGAAAGCGGAGCTGTATCGCCTGGCCAAAATCACCTTCGATATCCGAAAGGATCAAAAGATTAAGATGGAAGAAGTAATGGAAGGATTTAATGCGCATGTAGGCAAGCCAAGACTCAGAGATCGGTGGCGATTGTGAGTTTCGAGTTTATTAGTTTCACAAGGGAACTGTTTTGCCCCCGTCATTCCTTTTTTACTGAGATATGGTTGGAAAAGATCCTTGAGGTCATTACAGAAACTTTTCAGTTGGAAAAATTGCTATTGGGCCCTCCCAATTGTAAGGTCTGAAAATCGCATCTGAATACTCAAAAAACGTGAATACAACGCATTTTGGATCACCAATTTTCCATTATCTTGTCCCAGAGAAGCATTGAAAGCATCCAAAATGTAGATTTGAAATTTTTTCAGAGGATGCAAACCGTTTCCAATGTTGAAAAAAAGGACTATTAAGCCATAATCATGCAAAAAAATTTTGGGTTCCAGCCTGTCTCTCAAACTGACTCGCTGAAATTTTTTCTTATTTTCATCAAAATGCTGGTGTATCCTTCTCAAAAACTTTCAAAACCAATTCAAAAAAACGAATCCGTACGGACGGCCCCGACTTCGATTGATTAAGGGAAAACATCGAATTTTTGACTTCGAATCCGATTTTCTATGGTCGGTCATATTTAGTCCGGGCCAGGGGTATACAAAGGTTTAAGGATGAAATCGTTACAAAAAAACGGTCCGGGAAACCTCCTTTCATTGCGGTGCTTAGTAAAAGACGTTCCAATAATAGAAAAGTCGACAGTCGCAGCAGTTTTTCGACTGTCGACAGTTGAAAGTCGATAAAAGTCGACTTTCATAAGTCGACACTGCGCTCTAGTCCCAGGATCATGCAGTCACTAACTGTTCAATGGGTTGATGGGCGAAAAATGAAAATTTCCCAAAATGTTTTTTTTCTTTTTTGCCAAAATATTATCAGTTCCAAGGTTGGCTCATCAATACTTGTTTGTAGTGAACACAAATTGCCGTATAACGGAAATCTTCACCCAACGGCTATCGATTGTGATCAAGGATGGGACATTATTAATTCAGAACAAGATCTGGGAACAGTTCTTTTGGAGCCGAATCGACTCTCATTTTTCTCTCTCTCCAATCGCTTCAATTACGATAATTACATTAATTTTATTGAACGATCTGTTATGCGCAACATAGAAGGCATTCATTGGTTGAGAAATCGTGAGGAAGAGTTGGGAAGAGAGATTGTGGCTCGAGGATTGAGACCGAGACCCATACATCTGAACCAGTTGATGCTCTTGCCAGAAGAAGTGGAATATCGTAAACAACAACTGGAAGATTGTTTCGAAGTTCAGGAAAATCTTAAACTTTGGAACAATGATTGACGGCTCGATTTGAAATTTTTACATGCATGTATTACAAGATTCAAACAAAGTGGCAAAGTCCGCAATTCGGTGTCTCGGTGGGCCCCTTGAGGAATCGAAAACAGTATCGATGGCGTGAAAAAACAATTCGAATTTTAAATTTCAAAAGCAATTCAATTTTAGTGTTTTTTGAAAATATCTTTTCGCGCCGACGAAAAAAGAAAAAAGACAATCGATTCCAAACGGGACCCACGGAGACACAAACTGCTAATCGGTTTTGAACGCGCTCCAATTTAATCATTGTGGGAAAATAAATTGGCTGCTTTTTTTTTTGGCTGAGTATTCAACGGAGAAACGTTAAAGCGGGTTGGCTTAGAAATTTAAACGATCTTAAGCGTGTCTCGTTGAGTACTTAGCTTAAGCAGCCAATTTATTTTCCCACAATGATTAAGCTGGAGCGCGATCGAAACCGATGTGCAGTTTGTGTCTCCGTGGGACCCACAAGACACCAAATTGCGGACTTTGCCACTTCGTTCGAATCTTGTAATATTATTTGTTTTTTTATTCGACTTTCAGTTTTTCACTCGCATTTGTTTTTTCAATTGTTTTAATAAATATAATAATAAAGACACCCCGATGTTTCGCAACGCAATTTTTCGCAATTCGACTTTCTCGGTAGAGTCGCGGAAACTTTCTGGAGAACTTTGGAAACTTTCTGGCAAACACGCCAGAAAGTTTCCAAAGTTCGCTCTTTCCTAATCGCTCTTCGCGTGAGATCTGATTGCCATCTGCCTCACCAACTCGATGGCGCAGCTGGTTGCGCCTTTGGTGTCAGTGCGCAAGCCCACAAGTTCGAAACCGCCTTGCCCTCAAAGACGTACGCAGTAAAGAATGACAGAAAAAAGGAAAAGAGGAGGATCAGAGGAGAATAAAAAGACGGATAAGTAGGAAAAATTAAAGGAGGTGAGACAGGAGATTTCGAAAAAAAAATTTATTCGCTTAAAATGTAGACACGATATTAGTAATGGGGGCTGTCTAGGTGAGAAATTCTAATTCGCCCTCGTTTTGGAGAAAAAATCGTGCGAAGAGGCTGTTTATTTTTGAATCGCCGCGCTCGAAAG
>LR564138.1:13806-25178 GCA_900536345.3 Caenorhabditis sp. 39 LS-2015 | reverse complement strand
GAGCACTTCCAGAAGGCTTCACTCTTTATTTTCTATCAATTTTCGTTTGGCTGACTCAATTTTGTAAAACCCATTTGCTTTCTTCGTGTGCCAAACTTCAGAAGAGACTTCACATCACTCATTGATGCGTGAATGAATTGAATTTCTTTTCTCTTTCGGGTCTTGTCAACTAAAATTTGTGGTGGCGGCGGTAGGGAAAGGGGACACACTTCAAATTGGAAGGAAAAGCCACGCCGCTAATGGGCCGCTCCACATCTTCAGAATCTCGGTGTGCTCTCCGCCGGAATTCCTCCTTTGTTTGTGTGTGTCCCGATTAGTTTGGAGTTGTCCCCTCCCACCCCCTGACATGTTTACCTTTTGTTGAAAAACTCGAAGCCAAACTCAATACCTCAATTTTCTTGTCAAAAGTCGAATTTGAGAAGGGAGGAAACGAGAAAACGGGGGCACCGAGAGATCGGTTTCGATGGCAGCAATGGGGGCAGGAAGTGCGCCGGAACCCATGGGGACACGGGCGGCCATTCCGAACATCCGACGATTAGACTCGAGACTCGTTTTTGCAGTATTTCAACATTCACTTTTGATGGAAAGTTAGTGACAGACAACGATTGATCGCCTTTTTTGAGGCTGCAGACTGGGTTCGAGTTGGTGATGAGAATGGAAAGTACTCTGGAACATTCACGTGACAGAGAGTATTTTGCATGAGAAGAAGATCTTATTAAAAGAGACAATCCGGAAAAGCCGATTCCAGTTGTAGATCTCGATTGGATTTCATTTCTAAAATTGCTTTCGGCTGATCACAAAAAAAAAAAAAAGTTGGGGATCATAACGGAGAGTCGGGTTACTGTAGGACTGTTGCCAACATGTCCAACTGTCCCCCATCTTGTCCGTATGGTAACAAGAAACAAGAGTGTCCTGGTCGCAATCGGCACGTCGTTTCTCGCACACCTGATCGGAAAACACGTCGTTTCCTGTTGGCGCCCACCCACTTCTCGAAGGGAAACTCTTGAAAACTTCTCGGTAAATTGCTGCTCCGAATTTATTTTTTTCTCTCCTCATTCTTCCGCCCCGCGCCGTCCCGCCTCTCCTTATCTCCCGTGCCCTCGCCATGTCTCTTCGCCTCGAAACTATCTATTTGCAAAAAGTGCTTCAAATTGTTGAGTGATTTCCGAAAAGCTCTTGAAATTGTCAGAGCTCATAGAGGCGCTTTTTGAAAAAAAAACTAAAGGAAGAGAAAAAGTTTTCATCATTCAACCTTATCATAAATCATTTCCGCCGTTTCACTTTTTCCAACTTTTAAATTGTGTCACGTGTCTGTGTCTGTGTGTCCCACAGTCCATTCGTCAACCAGGTTGCTCACAGAGTCGAGGCGGATGGAATCCAACCAGAACCAAGTGGCAGTCATTAATTTTGAAACACTTACCCACACAAATCCAATTCGAATCGAATCTTCCGCTCCGCATCTCGCGGTTTTTTTCATGGGTTTTCATTCGTTCCGAGCGCCTCTCTTCGGCGCGTTTCATTCGGCAAAAGAAGAGTGGGACAGAGAGAGAGAAAGATAAGTGATAAGGACGATGGCGAGGATAAGAGAAAAGATACTCGGATGATTGAAAAATGAACATTTCTTTCCGACCGCCAGTTCTCAATTTTGTCAACTCCATTAGCTTTAGGTTCGAGAAGAGAGCCTCTTGTCCGTCCGAATAGTTCTTGATGCCTGAGCTAGATGTCGAGGCGGCACTGTCGACTAGAAAAGGGACGGGGCCTACATTTGTTTTTTTTTCCTAAAGTTCCAGTCGAATTTCTCAAAACTTGTTTGTCCCAGCCAATGTTTTCTCTGTAAATACTTAGTCCACTTTGATTAAAGTTATTTTAAATCATTTCTGAATGTCCAGAGTTTCTCTAGACTTACTGGATATACGATCTCGGAAATAATTCAGTTGTCTCTATTGTTGTTTCCCTCTTTTTTGATCTACGCCTTTTCCAAGATCGCAATCTTGACCCGGGAAGTTGGAAACGTTCCCTCTCCCGGATCATCATTTCAATGAGTCTCCGAGAGGTCAAAGCTCCCCATTCCCTCCCTCATTCTCTCAGTTTATCATTGAAAAATCACCTCTCCTCCCTCCTCAAATCCGTTGTCAATTAATCAAGAGAGCTTCGTCTCGGCCATGGGCCATGGGTCTCCGGCTCTGGTGCCAACTAGTACTAGTTTTGTTCGAAAATCCGTGCGGTCCCTACAGCGAAAAGAAGTGTAACAAAACGCGCGTCGGCCCCGTTGAATCCATGCATTTTGTTCGGTCGAGAGAAGCGAGCCGCTGTCCAGTTGAGACACGCATTTCGTAAATAAACTAATCAATCAGGTGCAAAACTTTGTATTTTTTTTTCGAAAGAGTGTCCATCTCCAACTGGTCGGCCGGCCGGGTAGACCAACAGACACATGTCCCTCCTGAAATAACATCTCGAAATGTTATCACCCGGCGGTATCAGTTTCCTTCCTGTCGTCAACTTTGACTCCTGAGCCACGGCCACGGTGGCCGCATTTGAAACGCGTGTTGGATGGTAATTTGTAAGAATTCTTCTCATAAACTAATGGAAATGTGTGCATGCGCGAAGACGACGAGAAGAGACGAGAAAGCCGCCCGAATATTCAATTTTGTGTTTTCGTTTTCGAAAATCCATCGTCTTGCCTTCTTCTTCATTGGCAGATGCGCCCACTTTAATAAAATTTAATAAAGAGTGTTGAAGCGAGATTTTCGAACAAAGGAGAAAAGGAATTTTCGAGAAAAAGGAGAGGAATTTTGGAAAATGAGGATGGAGGATGGGCTCTTCGAAAGACTCCTGCCTTCTGAAACGCAGAGATCAGTCCCTGTTCGGTGGTTACTGTATCCATAGTTTGCTATCGTATTCCTTATCACTGCCACGTGTTCGTCAACTTTTCGATCGCTTGAAACTGGTCTCCTCCCCTTCAGACCAACTTCTTGTTTATCCGTCGTCCATGGAACCCTTTCTTTCATCGTTTCGTCCGATGCCCACCGGTTTTTGATTGACACTCCCCCTCCTCTCCCTCATTTCTTTGCTCCCATCCGAGAGAGTGTGCAGGACATTGAGACGCAGATCCGAGTGTGTCCACTCTGCCCACCTGTAGGTCCCCGATGAGAAGCCGTCAAAATAGCTGAAAAACTTGAGCATTTGCCTTGCTTGCGTCTTTCCTCTAATCCACTTTTTATTAGAAAAAAAAACTAACTTCACTCATCGATTTGTTATCTTTCAGAGCATAAAGTCGTGGAAGGAAGACGAGAGGAAAGGCTGCGGATTAGAAGAGTTGAGAGCGAGAGAGAGAGAAAACACGTAAGGAGCTGAAGAATAAGGTGAGGAGGAGTCTTCTGGAAGAAGTCCGTGTATCATTTCGTCTAGTTATCCCTTCGGTTGAAGTTGAATAATGACTAGGTGTCTCTGAAGTGTGTCTCTTGCTCTCCATTGCTCAGTTCTGCAGCACATAACAAATCGTGTCGCGTTTTCGAGGTAAATCATTTGTAAATAGCGAAATAGATGGCGAAGAAATTTGAGAGAAGCGGAAAAGGGAAAAGGGGCTCTCGAGTTGTGTTAAATCATGAATATTTTACTAGTGCCAATTAGACAACACGGAGGAAGGGAGAGAGGGACTGCAGTGTCGAGACAGAAATAAGGATACTCTCCTGGCTCGGCGAGCACCTCCCGACCGACAGATAGACACAGATTTAGCGAATTTCGAGGCAAGGGAAGGTGTTGAATTTCACAGGCAAAACAAGAAGTGGGCGAAGAGACATGATGATGGCGGGTACTGTCCTCTTCGGTTCCGCCCGTCGTCTGTCCAGCTGACATTTGATCCCTCGGGATTCGAGAGGTGTCTGTCCGATTGGAACCGCTGGAATCAAATCAAAATTGAAAATGAAACGAATCGAGCAAGAGAGAAAAAATAAACAAATCCATTGTTCTCTTCTTCTTCTCCTTCGTTTTTCGTTTCCTTTCTCACCTCATTTCAAAAGTTTTCAATTTCATTTCAATTTCATTTCCAGCCTGTTTGCCTGTGCCCACCAGTTTCCAATTTTTCAATATCAAACGAATGATTCACGCGGCAGCGGCCCACGGCCGTTTTATGTTCGGTCTTGCACTAACAGTTTCCCTTTTCGTACTTTTCAATTGTTTTTCATGTTTCTTGGTTTTCTCCGAAAACCGAAAGTTGCCCTCTTTCTCGATGCAACTCTTCAAGACCCGAATTTCTCTAAGCCCCAGACCAGAACACAAACCGTCTTTCTTTGTCTCCTCTTTCGAAATTGATCGTTGCCGAATCGAAAAGCGAGTGCTCGAATCCTCTTGAAATGTGCTCGGATCGATCCCCTCCCGGTGTGAAGTACATCCGTCTTTTTGGTGAATGATTGAGTTCATTTATCAAAAAAGATACAACGGCTAGGAGGGACAAACAGCCCCCTCCCTCCACTGGTGTCTGAGATGATTTTTGCGGTTGCCTGCCTACCTTCCGAAATGATAAGAGACACTGTTTCGAGGGGAAACGAAGCGAGAAAACGAAATATTTCGCGCGTTTGTTTCGAGTACTCATCCCTCCGTCGGGGCAGTTTTGGAGACTGCCTTCCTCTGGTTTTTGGTGATCATATCAACAAGAGAAGATCCAAGATGATACGAGCTCCGTTTTTGGCAGGTTTCCGTGTTTTTCGAGAAATGGATTACGGTGGAATTGATAAGAAATTAATTTGGTTCGTTCGGAGAAGATGAGTCGAAGAGACTCACTTGAATACCTGACGTCATCCAAAGTAATGAGAAATGAATACGGATTTAGGCTTCGCAGTTGACGCCGGTTAGAGCTTAAGCCTTAGTAGCGCATTCAATAGAGTTCACATTCTTGAATTTTTCATCTTCTCTCCATCAATAGGATGATGACACCATGTTTTAGACGTACTTTTTATCAAACTCTCATTTGACCTACTGTCTCGCGCAAAGCCAGTTTGGTTGTTCTTGGTTTGAAGTTCAAATTCAAACTCAAAATCGAACTCCCTCATCCCATTTTCGACTTTTTTTTTTCAAATCCTTGTTTCCACTTTTCCCATTTTCGAATCGTGCGCCCTGGCACCACCACCTGACTCATACAGTCGCCATTCTCGCCGCCATTGCACTCTTTCTCTCTCCGGGTCGGCACCTTCTTTGAATTCCTGCCACCTCATCGAACTCTCTCCTCGTACCAGTGCCCCAGTGTCCGCGGCTTTCCCTAACTTAGTCATTCTCGTTCAAACACACCTCTTTTCGAAACTTGAAAGACCCGCAAACCGGAGAGCCGCCATTGGTGGCCGCCAAAAGTCTCCTCCCCTCGATTGCAATTTCTACGCCACAGCCAGAAATTTTTCGGAAATTGGTTGGCTTGCTCAATGTGGTGGGAGAGACGAGAGCCAATGTTTTTCGGTGTTGAGGAGTCTTGGGAAGAGAGAGAGAGACGAGCTCCCCGTCTCTCTCTGTCTTCTCTCTTCGCGCGCCTTTCTTCAACTGGCCAATGCCTAATTTGGATTGGACTCCGCCCATCTTTCGACAAAACGCCATGCCCATTTCGGAATTCCTTTTCTTTTCTTTCCCTGCCTCCTTCTTCTCCTTCTTCTTCTCAATTTACCGTAGTTTGGCACGCCTCATTGCTCGCTTTTTGTCTCTTTGCTTCACCGATTCGGGAGGAGGGGACCTCTGATTTCGAAAGGCCGTCTTGTCCCAATTCATCCTCCTCCATCTTTCCTCCGGTTTCCATTGTATTCGCATGAAACGAGCAGACATTCAGGTAGTCGAATATTGTGTTGTACTGAAATATTTAGGCTCTCAAATATTTGCCCCAATTATAGTGAGAGAGAGGACAAACACACTGGTTTTTCTTTTCTTCTCCCTGCCCGGGAGACATGGCTAATAGTGTCCGTTTCGATACGAACTTTTCCCGCATCTTACCAAGTTGCCACGTCATACCTGACTGTCCATCCTCCTATCTCTCTGCTTCCAGTCATTCTGCTCCTCGCGCACTCTGACCTCGAGACTCATTTTCCCACAGGTTAGGCGGCTCGAGAACCCACTGACCAATCTCTCGTTTCCCTCGCCTTTTTTGCTCATTTCTCTTTTTCTTTTTGCCGCCAAGGAGTTTCGGAATGGTTTGTTGAGTGACCGCTGACCTTTATTTGGATAGGAATAGTATGTACATTGTGTTTGTGTTTGTGTTTCAGCAAACATTTCTGTGTGTGTGTGTGGTGGCGAGACTGATGGGAGTGGGAGAGGCGGCCGAAAAGAAGCTCAAAAAATGTGTTTCTCCTCCAAGCTTTCAAGGAACTGTACGAAAATAGAGCATATTAGGACGGAGTCTCGGGGAGAAAAAAGAGAAAGAGAGGGAGACAGAGTTCAAACGGTTTCGATTCGGTTTCAATGTCACTATGACCCAGTCAGCCGAAGACAGTCAACAAGACATATTCCTCTGCTGAGTGAACCTTGCTCGAATTTCCAGCCAGAACAGCCTTTCATTTCGATGCCATTAGCCTTACAGTAGTTGGCTCTTTTTGCTTTTCCTCCTCCGTCAGCTGGTTTTTTGTGTAAAACAGACCATGACGCGGAGTGGCTGCTTAGACTCCCTCACACATTGCATGAATGAGAAAATGGTTGTGGTGATGGAATAAATGAAATGAGAAATACAAACACAAACAAACAGAGCTCGTTACAACACGGACATACGGCCGGCTACTACCTGCCGATAGGCTGCTGACTGAACGGGAGACACGGCCCATCGTTTCCAACTGTTAACTTTTTGTGGCCAAATCGGCCGGAGCGGCATTTTCTGTGCAAAGAGTTTGTTGTTTCCCGATCTTAATCTTCAAGAGGGTCCCATGGTCATTAATCCATATCGGTCAATGTACTCTTTTATGGTCCCTCACCCATTTTCCTATTCCTTTTCCTCGTTGTTTACCTAGCCCCGGACAAGTTATGCAATCGCTGTGGTCGGATGTCGGATCTCTTTTCTCATAAAACTCGTCAAACACTTTGAGAAACTATAAAACTGACTAATAGTTCTGAGAGAAAGATGATGTGTGTCTGTATGTGTGTGTGTGCTTTTTTTGCGCAATGTATGCATGTAGAAGCCGTAAGGTTCTTTTTTTGATGAGCGACACGGCGAAGGGGAAGATGAGATCCAGTAGCAGCAGTAGCAGCAGCAAGGGAATCCCACTAGCAGATAATTTGCGATGGTTTGTAGTCAAGTGGTTTTGTCTTCGGGGTGTCTGGTTCATCTCCGTCAAATTTCGACTTGCGATAATTAGGTGAGAAAAAGAAAAGAGGGGCGAAACTGTGGCGACATGCAGAAACATCCACATCCATCCACATCATCTCATCTTTTGATTCGTCGTCGTCGACTTCCCCGGGACCCTTCTCCGGTTGTCGTGGCCCTTCCGGTTCATTCCCTAATCCCTTCGTTCCCAAAAGTGAGAAAGAGAGAGAGAGAGAGAGAGAGCCGGGAGGGGTATAATAATAATATTATTAATATTAAGCTTTCCTTCGATTTGATGATGATGATGATGTTGATGACGACGATTAAGTTTGATGGCAATAGAGGGAAAACTTATGATAATTCCATTTATTTCAATAAGATATGAGAGGCGGAGAAGCTTTAGTTTAAGCGGCAATAGGCTCGAAGAAAATGCTGAAGCTTTAGATTGGATTTGATTTGATTTGGGGTTTCGGGACCGCAGTTTGTCATTTTTCATTTTTGAGGAATACGGTAATGAAAAGGGAGAGAGACGGAGATGTTTGCATCCGGTTTTAGCACCTTACAACAGTTACGTAACTCTGGAACACGGACCAGGGTCAATTCTGTTTGCTCTCGACCAGAAAGTGTCATTGTTTCGGTTGGTCTGCCTGCGCATTGGCTCTGATTACTGATAATTCCTTCAACCGTTCTTTCCCGTTCTCCTGATCGTACAGTTCCATCTCCCTACTTCTCTTCAGCATCCGTTGACGTCTTCAGGATATATCCTGACGTCATTCTCTTAGAAATTCATTCCTATTCTTCGCCCTAATACTTTGGATTTTATTTTTGCGAGTTAAAGAATTTAACGAAAGCGGTTAACGCCAATGCCTTTTCTGGTAATCCTCCATCTCTCTCTCCCTCCTTTTCCCGATTTCTCTTTATTCAATGGGGAGGTATTATGGATGGGAAAGGTAGGGAGAAGTGTGGAGACGGGCTGCTCAAATTCATGCTAATTCTATTCACATTTGATACTCCTCGCCCCGGTTTCCGAAATCTTCGCTTCTTCTTCCTGACTAATTTGTAAAAAGCCTCGAATTTCTACTCGTTTGCGCGGCGCAAAGTTAGGAAACGAGCACGAAGACTCTAATATATTCGAGGATGAGCGGGTAAACAAGTTTATGAGCATGGAGTTTCGAATTTTGAATCGGAGACTGAATCTGAATCAGGAATTGAGAAACTGGAAAAGGGAATAAGGAGTTAGGGTGGAGGGGTTGGTCAACAAGGTGTTTTACGAGCTAGGAAGATCTATTGTTGACTCAGCATTGATCCGAATTCAGATGGTCAGGACACGTTGGAAGGACATGGAGGAACTACAGTGCTCCTGACCATCTTCTCCAGTTACAGTACACTTAGAGACTAGTCAATTCCAATTGAAACCTGTGTGTTTTCTTCTTGCCAAATGGCCATGCACCAAGGTGTTTGCTCTCTTGCCCCACTCTTCATTCCTTTCCCTCCTTCTCCGGTTTGCTCATTTCCATTCAAGAAGCAAACGGTTTTGAATCTTTTGAATATGTGAGCAGCAGCAGCAACAGCCAACCCGTGTCTCTGTGATGTTGCTTGTTTGATTATGTGCGTGTATGTATTGTAGATGGTAAAAATATGCGTACTTTTTGAGAAGAAGGTCACCGTCCCCTTTCGCCCTTTCTCCCCACCCGTACCGTTTCTCTCTTCCCCCACCCGTTACCTTCGCGCAGTTCTTCCGATTTTCGGTATGTTGCGTGTACTTTCGAAGTGTGACCTAATCCATTTTTGACGACATCTCTCTGCTGATAAGGCATCTGCACGACCTGAGAGAGGGGACACTGATGAAGATGATAAAGATGGCCAGACCGGGTTTTGGAAACGAAACAAACCGTTTTTCGGAAACGAAACGAAACTTTGTTAGAGAAATAAATCCGCAGCAGCAGCAAGAAGAAGATCACCCCTTCCAAACCAACAACCATCAAAAAAATTTAGGTCACTTTAGTAAAATTGATCAGTTTTTCTGTCGATCTCCTCGTGTGTTTCGCTCCCCGCGCTCACGGTCCTCGAGTAGATCATCTTGTCTTTCAAGGTGCGAAACGTACTCGCGTAAGTGTGGGAGTTGCCACGTCATTCGGGCCCTTCTGCTCTGCTAATGCCTACAATTCTATTTCGGTGCGAGGTGCTCTCTCACCTCACCAATACGTTTTTCGTCATCATGTTCGCATTCTTTTCTTATCCATTTCCCCTGTTCCGAGGTCACGAACACCTGCCCGCCGTGGTTTCTTGCCGTGCCAGCAGCACTCGCCCTGCATTTTTCGAATTTCGACTGGTATTGTAGTCGAGATTTCGGAATTTGAATGGCGGCTGATTGGCGAGTGGACCCGAAGCAGAACTAAGACCTCGCCATTTCCTTTTTGAGAAGGAGGAAAACCACTTTGGATATTAAAATTTCAAGTTTCGAATCTCCCTAAAACTCGCAGATTTGTGGGTGGTCTGCACTTGCAGACACTGGAAACTCATCCCTTTTGGCTCTATCTTCTTCTTCCCTTTTTACACGGAAGACACTGATAGTCTGATGATAACACAGAAAACAGAGTAGTATCATGAACGGAAATTAGAAATGATTCGTCGTGTTCCTCCGAGCAACAACACAATGTGTCGATTCGTTTCGTTTCGAAGGCATTCTGCTGCCACTTCACCTGTGCCCACCGGCCCACGGCGAAAGCATGGCGAGCGAGAAAAAACAATCAAAATGCTCAATTTTCCTCATTTCGGAAATTGTATTTCCATGTGATTAGAATGAATTCTATTTTTCTCGATAACAATTTAGTTGGCGCTCGTGACTTTTTCAGCGAGATTTCTCGCCTTCTTTCCAACTTTATATATCTGTTGTTCGGAGCCGCCATACCAACCAGCCAGTTGGCTCTTTCTCTTTCTCATTCTTTCTTTTTCTACAGTACAAAACAACCGTGACCACTTGTCCAATTTCGTTTTCTCATTCTCCCTTGACTCACCACTTTCACCTTCATTCTCGGCTCGGTCGGACCAACTCTCTCGCCTCCTCTGACCCGTATTCTTTCCAATCAAAAATTGAACACATATGTACACATTGCCACGCCATTCGGCCTCTTCCTTCTCCCAAACACCATTCTTCGTCTTCTCCTTAGCTTACCTGTTTACTTTTGCTCTTGGAGCTCCACGGGGTGGAGAGTGTCCGAAACAGTGAGAGAGAAAGAGTGGGAAGGTGTTTTCTCTGCGTCTCGCAAGTTTCAAACTTGGACCCGCTCTATGAAAAACGGTCTGTGGCGGGACCGCCCGACTCTTGGCTACTGCCGTTCGTTCCTTGCGGGTCACCTTCCCATTGTCCGCCACCCCGGCTGTGTGTCTAGGGCAAAATGAAGGAAACGAAGGCAGCAGAAGGGAAAGGAGGCGGAGAAGAAGTGTGTGCGAAGCGGGAAGACGGAGAAGAAGTTTTTGACCCGCTGACCGGCGATCGGAACGGAAAAGAGTAGGAGAGAGAGAGAGAGTAGAAGAGAAGACAGTTGTGTGCCGTCCATGTGTGCGAGAGAACGGAACGGACCACTCAAAAGTGAACAGGCGACTGACCTCCTCTGTTTCGGAAAGAGAGACTCGAGATTCGGACGGCGGCGACGGCGACAACGTCGGTGGTCCAATGGCAAATGATGTCATCTCTCGGTGTCCATCGCTTTTTGTAATGAGAGTGCCCTTTGGAAACGGTTCGGGAGAGAAATTAGTAGAGGTCAGATGGTGGCAGGAGGAGAAAATCGGGAATAAGATGGACTGATAAGACAACGAATTCTCCTTCCTTCAAAGTCACTCGTCAACTTGGCAGTGGGTCATTCGAAGGATGCAAGTACAGTATGCCTCCGGGTCTCTTTGTTCCTAATGCACCGCTTCGAAACTGCTAATTTCTGAGCTCATTTCGACATGCTTTTCCTGTCTGTCTTGTCACTATGTCAACCTCAAACACCCTCAATTTCCCCACCTGCTCCGGCCGAACCCATTCAATCTTTTCTGTTCCCAAATTTGGTATCGCCTCAAAAACGAACCCCCGAAGTGGGCAATTAGACCGTTTCGCTCTCCC
>LR564132.1:0-18942 GCA_900536345.3 Caenorhabditis sp. 39 LS-2015 | reverse complement strand
CTTTGATTTTCATTTTTCAAACCTAACGGAAAAACTAGGAGTTTTCTGATAAAACTGATAGCGCCAATCGATTCTACGGGTCGACATACGTATATAAAAGTGGTTTCCACCATGGTCGGTCAAGTCTGGTCCGCGCCAGGGGTCCACAAAGGTGCGAAAATGGAATGGTTAGAAGAAATTGGTCGACCACGCCCCCTTTCATTGCGGTCCCTAGCTATGTACCGACAAAAACCGGGACGGCGATGGCGCCTATACAATGCACTGCGCGGCGCCGACCGCTTGCTCCCACCAGGTCGGCCGCCGCCGACCAACTCAAAACATAGGCGCCATCGCCATCCCGGTTTTTGTCGGTACACAGCGCTGCATAAGATCGGCCGGCGGCCGCGCGCGTGGACGTGCGAGCTGCCCTTGCAAAAAGCGTTCGAGTTGGAAACTCGTGCTTTTTTTTGGGCAGACTGTTCGTGGCGAGACCCACGGGAGATGGAAGAGTTTCCGGCCAGCAGAAACTCTGCCAAAGGGGGCGCATCGTCAGAGAACAGTAATAAATACAAATCCCAACAAAGTAGAATAAGATATTACTGGCCTAGGCTTCATTCAATAAATGTTCTGCGTTTCTATGCAAATTTGCTATGTTTCAGTTCCTTTCGATGAGGATGACAAGGACAAGAGCACCTGGTTCCTCGATATGGACTACTTGGAGAGCATGTACGGAATGTTCTACAAGGTTAGTTGCAATTTTTCAACAGCAGCAGATATTTTTCTATTCTAAAAAGTTACAAGCAATATGTAAAATAGTTATTTATTTTCAAAAAAACTGAATTTCAGGTTGCCGCCAAGGAAAAAATCGTCGGATGGTACCACACTGGCCCGAAACTGCACAAGGTAGGTGGGTATATAAGCGGCAGGCGAGAGGCAGCGAGGCCATGCACCCACAGCCTTGTGGTTAGTGCGCGCGGCCGTTGCGTCACTCGTCGCTAGTTCGGCCCCGCGCTTGGGTTTTGTGATGACTACTTACGGATCACTGGGCTCTGAAGACATCGTGACTCGAGAATATCCGTTCTGATACCCATTTTGCTATTTTATTGATGATTTTTAGAACGATATTGCTATCAACGAGCAGTTGAAGAGATTCTGCCCGAACCCAGTGCTCGTTATTATTGACGCTGAGCCAAAGGACATTGGATTGCCGACTGAGGCTTACATTGAGGTTCAAGAGGTTCACGATGTAAGTAGAAATATTCGAGTACGTTATGCCAACAATTATATTTAGGATGGAACTCCACCAATCAAGACTTTTGAACACGTGCCCTCAGATATTGGAGCCGAGGAGGCCGAAGAGGTCGGAGTTGAGCACCTTCTGAGAGATATCAAGGACCAGACTGCCGGAACTTTGTCTCAACGTATCACAGATCAACTGATGGGTCTGCGGGGTTTGCAATCACAGCTCGAGTCCATTGAGAAGTATCTCCACGACATTGTCCGCGGAACTCTCCCAGTCAACCACCACGTCATCTACTACGTGCAGGAAGTGCTCAATTTGCTTCCGGATGTAACCCATCCAGACTATGTCATCTCTCAAAACGTCCAAACTAACGATCAGCTTATGTGCGTCTATATGGGATCATTGGTCCGATCCGTCGTCGCTCTGCACAACTTGATTGATAACAAAGTGAGTTTATTGGGTCCCCTTTGATTTTCAACTTGGCTTCGTTACAGATTGCTCTTCAAAAAGTAGAAAAGGAGCAGGAGAACGGCGAGGCGGAGAAGAAGAAGGACGAGAAGGACAAAAAAGAGAAGACGGATGACAAGAAAGACAAAGACAGCAAGCCGTCGACGCCGAACACCCCAAAGAAGAAGTAAACTTCTGAATCTGCACCCTATTCGTCCTCTCCCTCCCACCAATCTCTTTTTTCTTTTTTTCATTGCATCTTACACTTCTAATTTATTCGGTGTATTTTCTGTGCATCAATGTAGCATTACCCCTCCCCGAAACTGTTCAATCATATATATCCGTATACATACAAAACTGGTTTCCTGATGGATTCATTTGGAAAGAAAAGCTGGAAAGATCCCCGTAAAGCAAAAGTGGTATCACGAGAGAAAGGCATGGCTTCTTAAATATATAGATCCTAGTGCAAATTACAAGTCCTTCTGCTGATGTTTGATGTAGATGCCTTCGGCCACCTTCCACGCACTGCCTCCAGTAATCGAATCCGTGCCGACCACTTCTCGCTGCCCATGGATCGGTCGTCCGAACTGCTGGCCAGAGAGCGAGAGATATGTGCCGGTGACTACGTGGCGAAGTTTGAATTGCTAGAACGAACAATGGATTGGTTTCTATTGAATGAAAACGAGAATGCAAACCTCGGATTCCACCCACTCATCGCCGGCGCAAAGCACCGTCCAGTTGTCTCCTCCGTCGCTTTCCCCTTCGCTTCCAAACGCCGAAACTTCCTGAAACATCAAAGTTGGCACAACTCGTTCACTGTTTCAACGGACCTGATGGTTCTTGGAGAGTGGTGCAGTGAAGTGGTGTGAGTGGAGGAAGGTTCCCGTCGTCAGGTGCTTCAGTCGGATCTTGTCTCCGCATCTGATCACATCTCCACGATTGCATTGAGTGTTCAAAGCTAGAAAACACCATGTCCGGTTTTTGTCGCCGCGCATTCTTCTTTCGTTTTCTTCCTGCCCGTCCCATTCACCTACCTGGGAAAATTTGCCAATGCGAGTTTATGTCGTCCGAGTTCTTGACGGCAGTCACCGATTGTTGCCCGGAGCCACTGCCGTATTTCACGTCATGCGAGTGTAACCTGAAACCGACAATGTTTCGTTGGCAATAGGTGTTGAAGCGGCTTTTGTTCTGAGAAATTTGTTTTTTGGCGTTTTCCGGTTTTTTTCTCGTCAAGAATTGACGGTTAGTAAAAGTCACAGACATGCCAATTTCAAAGGGTCTCGTAGCGAAAAGGAGACATTTTCCGAAAAATACGATTTCACAGCAGCTAGTTTTTTGTTCTGGCAAAAATTCTACAGTTTTTTCCTATGTTTCTCTAAAAACGAAAAACAATGCCAAAGGAAAACATAATAACATTTCCTAAACGCTTATTCACCACATTTTACATATTTTCGCATGCCAATCATTCCCGATTGATACGATTTTTAACACAATTTTTGAAAAACGTTGAAAATGTCTTGCCCACCTGGAACCATCGTTAACATTCATGAATTTTAGAACACTGTAGCACGTTACAAATTCGTCGTCGGCATATGCAAATGAGACGGAGAGTAGCAAACTTAACAATACTGACAAACTGGGCATTTTACCTGGAAAACGGACATTTTTCGAATTGAATTTAGATTAAAAAATAACGAAAAATTAAAAACCAAATCGTAAAAGTGCAGTTTCCCAAGTATATTTAATCTACGTTGCATTGCACGGAAAGCGCGCTAGGGACACGATCGCTGCGGGAATGACGTCAGCAGTCTCCGCCTGACGCATTTCGCTCCATTGGTTTCTCTTCGGTTTATCGTCGATTTTTTGCAGCCGATTGGCGCCCCTTGGCCGCTTCTAATATCACGAGACCATCGGTTTGTTTGAAGTCATACGGCTGTTATCACTTTCACTTTCTTCCCATTTTGACCCCGAAACCGTCGAATACAGCCAATTTTTGTGCATTTTCAGACACTGAATCAACGCATGGGCGAGCAAGAAAGGTGGAGTTGAGGATGCAAATTGACGGGGTTTTTATTATATTTGCGTAAGTTTTTCTTCTTTTTCTATAAATAGACTGCTAATTTTACACTTTAGTTTACTGTTACTGCTACCTGAAGTCTACACAAGTCAAGGAGTGACATTTGCTCAAAATTGGCAGGAAGTGCTGCTACTCAATGGAGAAAACAGGTGATTTCCCGTTTTTTTTAGTTGAATAAATATGCTTTTCTTATTGCAGTTTGATGTGTGCATCATCTATCGGATGTCCGAGAGCAGCGCCATACAACACAACAAAAAAGTTGGAAAAAGCACTCAATGGTAAGCCAAAAATCACACCTTTTTTATTGCAAAGTCATAGAAAATTGTCTAATTTCAGTGAACGCTTCTGAAAAAGAGACACCACCTGAGAAAAGTATCGAAAGTTTCGATGAATGGACCAAGAAGCGGAGGGATGCAGTTGCTGTGAGTTTTTTGTTGTTAAATATGAATATCGATTCGATATATCCCAACTTCAGAACCAAAATGGTTTGCCGAAGGTTATTGAACTGAATCCGGGTACCATTGTTCGCATGGATGAAGTTTCGATTCCTCCGATCCCCCGTCCAACAAGAAACTTTGCAAGTCGAGAATGTGGTGCAAAGATCATCGCGGCGAACCCGGAAGCAGAGAACGCGAAAGCCGTTGTAAACGAAAAAGATGTCGATGACTACATGCGAAACCCATGCCAATCGGCTAAGGAAAAGTTCATTGTGATTGAGCTCTGCGAGGCGATTCAAGTAAAGAAGATTGCCATTGGAAATTTCGAACTTTTCGCTTCAAGACCCAAGACTATTCATGTTTTCATCTCGGAACGTTATCCTCCGCTTGCCAGTTGGATATCTCTTGGCTCATTTCAACTTCAAGATCATCATAAAAACCTTCAAACTTTTGAAGTTCCAAACACCAATGTCTACGCGAAGTTTGTCCGGATCAATCTGGAAGATCACTACGGAAAGGAGCACTATTGTATTGTTTCCGTGGTGAATGTGATGGGAAGCACACTGGCAGATGAATATGACAAGGAAGAAGCGGCTGCGCAACTTTTGACTGTTATCGAAGAACCGGAGAAAGAAGAGCCAGTGACGACGCCTCCTCCGTCCGAACAGAAGATGCAGACGCAGTTGCCAGTGCCGCCGAGAGCACCGAATCAGACTGTTTTAGTGAAGGAGAGAATAAGCTACAAGAACCTCCGATCCATGTGCAACCAATGCTCAATTCGAAAACTTTCTCATTTGATCTGCCACATTCTACCAACCAAATCGTCGAAGAAGAGAGTTACTCTGCCCGTTTCTCCCAAAACGACTACAGTCAAACCGCCAGTTTCGGATAATCGAACACTGAAAAATGAACTGAATATGTGGGCCGAGAGGAGTCGTCACCTTAACTTCGAGCACTCTAGACGAAGAAATCTGGCAGTTATTCAAAGATTCCTTCCGAAAGAGAACAAGAAGGTGGAAAACGGAGAAGCGAAGCCAACTACGGTTACTGAATCGAAACCAGAGACTGTAAAAGTCACAGAACCGCCGAAAGTTGTTCCAGTTGAGCCGACTGCCGAACAGACAAAACCACCAAAAAAGCAGAAGGTCGAGCCGATTCTTCCAGCTGGAGGGTCTACCAGTCAACGAGAGATGGTGCTGATGAAGTTGAGCAAGAGGATCGCAGCGGTCGAGATGAACCTGACACTCAGCACGGAATACTTGTCGGAACTCAGCAAACAGTACGTTTTTCGAATTTCTCGTTTTTTTTTCAATTTGATCCTTCAGATACGTCTCCCAAATGTCCGATTATCAGCTGGAACTCAAAGAGACACGAAAGACATCCAGACAGTCTGCACAGAACGTCGAAGCAGTTATGCGCTCGAAAATGAACAGTGTCAAACGAGAACTTCGAGATCTTCGACAGTCGGTCTACATTCTCCAGCAGTTGGAGAGCAATCGGTACAAGCAGGCACAGAATGAGATGAGCAGAAACGTTTTCATGTCTTCGTGTCACATTTCCAATGTTCCGCCTCGTAAGTTCACAGAAACTCGTAGTTAACACACGGAAATTGTAACTTTCAGATCCAACGCTTGCTCGACTACCTCTAGTGATCCCTCCGATCAATGGAAATATGGAAAACTTTACGAAATTTGAAGAGAAGATCAAGAAAATTTACGAGACGGCCAAGTCGGTCATGTTTGGCTCTGTCACGTGGAATGTAAGTCAATATTTTGTCAATAAGCCAACCAACTTCCCCAGTTACAGACTGATCATTTGATTGTCGCTCTTATCACCTTCAACGTCATTGCTCTCGCTTTCCTCTTCGCCGGAGTGTTTTATATCCATCGAAGGAACAAGGAGCATTGCGAGGAGACACAAGCGGCGATGAAGAGCGAGTTGCGAGCACGGATAGCGAAAGTAGGAGTGGAGAACCGGAAGATGATTGTGAAAGGAATGCGGAAAGCTGAGCTTGCTGTGACAGCCGCTGTCTCGTCGGCTCTCAAAGTTGAGAAGTCGTCGAGTAGCAAGAAGGCGATGAGCGAGTTGGAAACAGCTCTTGCCAACCTCTTTGCGGCTCATCAGACTCGGATCGACGAGCAATTCGAGCAGAATCAACGTCTTTTGAAGGACGCTTTGGCCGAGGGAAGAAGGTCGCGAGCAGATGATACGATCAGTGTCGAGGATAGTGAGAGCTCTTCGGAGACGGAGCACAGCAAAGAAGACACGCCAACTTTCGACGTCGACGATCAAGACTAAAGAAAAACTAGAAGTAGTACATAGAATTCGCGTAGAACTAACTTGACTAGCGCCTGATTACGGGTTTTCAATTTCCTTATCTTTTCCTTTTCCTCTCTTATCTCTCTCCTTCCCCTTCCACTTTTAATTGGACTTTTCCCCCCATTTATCTCCGTTTACAATCCAATTGCATCCTTCCTTTCCGAAGAAGAAGAACACTCCTTTCCTTTTTCCATCCCCGTCTCAATCAATCTCACAGGTTCATCTCTCTCTCCCTCACTGGCATTCAATGTCATCTGATATATATTTTTCCTCTTCTTTCCCAGCTTGCTGTGCATGCTTATCTAACCAGACAGGGTACCCAGCCATCCGGTGTACAAACCGAGAAAACGTCCCCCGAATCCAGATCTGTGTCAAATTTACTGTGCTTGGTGACCGTTTTTTCAATGTATTTTTGGCTAATGAACTTGTTTTAACGATTGAAAAGTTGAATCGTTTGGCATCTAGAGTACATCCGAAGCTCTTGATTATCTTTCTCAGAAACTTTCGGGAACTTCATCTTTATTTTTGGAAGAATTTTAGAGATGAAGGAGTCACGGCCGAAGAGCGTCGACGTGACGAGCCGGCCGTCGACTTCTCATGAGCCGCTGGAGATGTTTGACCTGCGGAGGACCAGGAACAAGTATAAAGTGAGTCAGAAAGACGAAGAACAAGATCTCTTTGTTGAGAGAATAAGAAACAGAGCTGATCAACTCAAATGTTTCATTCCAGAATGCACACCTCGGTGATACAGTACTCCAACAGCTACACGGACTGAAAAACAAAGATGTCCTCTGCGATGTGACACTGATATGTGGATGGAAGCGGATCAATGCGCATCGTCTGGTGCTTTCCGCGTGTTCCGGCTACTTTCTCTCCATGTTTACCTCGCAAATGTCCGAGTGTTATATGAGTGAGTACAGCGGAACGCGTTTCAAACAACCGCAGATTTTGTTTCTAGGAGAAGTCAATTTGGAGAGCATCGAACCCGGCACAATGGAAGCTCTCGTCGAGTTCTGCTACACCGGATGCATCGACATCAACGACTCCAATGTTCAGGACATTCTCCCGGCCGCATGTCTTCTGCAGCTTCATGAAGTGCAGGCGGCGTGCTGCGAATTCTTGAAAAACCAGCTGGATCCTTCGAATTGTCTTGGGATACGAGCCTTCGCCGACACACATTCATGCAAGGAACTGCTCAGCTCGGCGGATGAATTCGCCTTGAAGAACTTTTCTGTGAGTTTTTAGAAGAGTTGTTTTTTTTTAAAGTTTGAGCTCTGACGGAAAGTTTTCTAGAGCGTTGCCGGGAAGGAAGAGTTTCTCTTGCTCACCGTAGAAAGTCTGACTCAAATCATCCAATGCGACCGTCTAAACGTCACCTCGGAGGAGCTGGTGTTCTCCGCGGTGATTCAATGGGTCAGACATGACATACCGACAAGGAAACCGCATCTTTCCATGGTAAGCAAACCATCTACTTCATGAATCGGGTACTCATCCATACTTTTCAGCTCCTCTCCCATGTCCGTCTGCCCCTATGTACCCCAAAGTTTCTGGTCAGCACAGTTAGCGAGGAGATCCTCGTGAAATCTGATTCAGCGAGTCGTGATCTTGTCGATGAAGCCAAGAATTACCTGCTGCTTCCCGTGGAACGAGTGAATATGCAAGGACCACGAACGAAACCACGGAAACCGCTTCAAGTGGCTGAAATGCTCTACGCCGTCGGTGGATGGTGCAGTGGAGACGCGATCGCATCGATCGAGCGGATGGATCCAGTGAAAGGCGGGAGCACGTGGAAATGTGTGGCACCGATGGGTAAGAGGAGATGTGGAGTCGGAGTGGCCGTGCTGGAGAACCTTCTGTACGCAGTGGGAGGGCACGATGGGCAGTCGTATTTGAACAGCATAGAACGATATGATCCGATGACCAACCAGTGGAGCAGCGATGTGGCACCAACGGCGACATGTCGGACGAGTGTCGGGGTGGCTGCATTCAATGGATTCCTGTATGCAGTCGGCGGACAAGACGGAGAGAGTTGTCTGGATGTCGTGGAGAAGTACGATCCGAGGAAGAACGAATGGACGAGAGTGCCGAGTATGGGAACTCGACGACTCGGTGTCTCCGTATCGGTTCTCAATGGATGTCTCTATGCAGTCGGCGGATCGAACGGACCAGCTCCATTGAATACGGTGGAAAGATACGATCCACGAGTCGGAAAGTGGGAAGAGGTCCGACCGATGCTGACGAAACGGAAGCATCTCGGAACGGCGGTTTACGATGGATACATGTACGCAGTAGGTGGAAGAGACACGACATCGGAGCTGAACACGGTGGAACGGTATAGTGCGGAGAGGGACGAATGGCAGCCGGTGGTGGCGATGAGCAATCGGAGAAGTGGAGTTGGAGTGGCAGTTGTTGGCGACAAGCTCTACGCAGTCGGAGGATTCGACGGCCAATCGTATCTCAAATCGGTGGAAGTATTCGACCGGGAAACGAATCGGTGGAAGATGCATTCGCAGATGTTCTATAGAAGACTCGGTGGTGGAGTCGGCGTGGTTAGAATGGCCGATTTGCCGGAACAAGGGACTGATGCCGCGGCGAAGACGGGTGGAGGAGGAAAACGAGGAGAATGACCTTGAATGACCGAAAATGCCCTTGATTCTCCATGTGTTTGTAAATAGTTGAAATGGTGCAAAGTAAGAGTTAATTACCGTTAAATATATATATATGTATATACATAAATCTATTTGTTATTTATATTAACACGACTTCCGCTTTATTTTTACGCATTCGCTTTCCGCCTCACCGTCTGCGTTCGCGTTCTCGTATCATTTCACTTTGGCGACGATAAGAAACGGAGAAACGAAGATACCTGCAAGCCCTTTTACGTCCTGCATGTGCGCGCAAAACCTCGCACTGACGGAAAAATATATTGTCGGAAATAAAAACAAAACAGCTAAATATGCATATTAGTAGGCCACACTAATTAAATATCGATTTTAAAAGTTTCTTTTGGAAAACACACTTATATGCCTGTACTACACTCTTTTTTGGGCTGCACTAAGCCAATATTCAAAGAACCGGTGCTTTCTTTACCATAGAACCCTTCCCCTCTATTTTTAAAGTAAACAAAATAATAATAGGAAAAAAAAAACGAAAAAGAAATTGAAAAAAACAGTCCTGCAAGTTTTTGAATTTTTCTACCGTACCCTTGATTTTATTTTCGCTGCGAGACCCAGGTTCCCAGACATGGCGCGAAAAAGTTGTTTGTTTTTTTGTGTACGTGGCGCCAAAACGTGACATTTCCTAATTTTGTTCATTCCTAAAATTTCAGTCATCTTTCTCCCATTTTCTGTCATTTCATCCCTTTTTTCTCGCTTTTCTCATGTTTTCCGTTGTTAAGCTGCAGTTTCGCTGTATTTTTTCTTTAGTTTTCGATCGAATTTCAGTCTTTTTAATCGAAATCGATTAACGAGACTGAAATTTTCCCTTGAATTATTAATATTATCTTTCAAATTTTTAGTAGAGACAGACAGCGCGGTCTCGCACATATGTCACTTGCGCCCAATTCTCTTTCTCTGTTGTCGATATCATTTCGTTCACATTTTAGTGTGAGCAAGGCCATATTTTCGCGCCCGTTGTATGTCGGAGGCGACGTGGTGTCACTGCCTTTTTACCTGTTGATGAAATCCCAATTGCTCTCGGTTTTCTATTCGTTTCCTCCCGAATTAACAAGCCTTGCAAAGTATCATTTTTTGATTTATCTTATTTTCAGGTTCTACTAACCTTTCCCGAAAATGAAGTCCGTTGTCAAGGAGATGAGCAACATGAGCGTGTCCGACAAATCGGACAAATCTGGGGAGAAGACCACCCAGGCTCGTCTTGGATTTGTTCCATTGGCTAACAAGCTGGCGCGAAATAACAGAGGAACTCCGGTGACCATTGACACCAACATTAGAAAGCTCGGTAAGCTGGAATCTTATTTTCTTTGCACATGATCATCTTTCAGAGTTGACTCCAAATAAGCCAATCTACAAGTACTCGGTCCAAGTTCTCTACGTCTACAAAAAGATTGATGGATCTGAGCTAGTTGTTGAAATGAGCAAATCGGAGAAAAAGGGAACTGAGCACGACAATGATAAGTCCCGCTGCCAGAAAGTCTACCGTCAGGCCGTGGAGCGCTATCCGGAGTTGAGAAGTGGAGGGCCATTCTTCTACGATCGTCAAGCTTCGATGTACTCTTTGACCAAGTTGAAAACTGAGGTTTCATTTTGCTTTTTTTCATGGGAATTTCTTGTTTTTAGGACATCAAGTTCGCTGTCACCGAAAACATTTCGAAGCGTGTGAACTTCATTCGCGCGGAGTTCGTGCTGAAAAAGGTCGACGAATCATTCCAATCCACCTCGAACGACGTAAAAAATACTGTCAACAGAGCTCCAGCTCTTGCCGATAGAACTCTTCTCGAGGCTCTAAACGTTATCGTCAGTGGACCAGCCTTCGATAAGTGAGTTTGTTGAATTTTATTTTCTACATATAACTTTTTTCAGCAAAAATGTCATTACTATTGGAGCTTGCATTCACTATCTCATCGATCCATCTGTGGCCAACACTGGGTCTGTTGATATTTTGTTACCTGGGTTTTCATTGTTTTATTTCAGCATTCCATACAAGGAGTACCAAGAAGGATACCTCTACTCCGGAATTGGAGCTTCCAAAGCTGTCAAGACTTTGGAGGGAGCCCCTGTCAAAAATGGAAAGGAAGAGCCGTCTTTGTTCATGACAACCGAGAGTTCGTTTGTGGAATTTTCTCAAATTGTAACCATGCTTTTTAGTGAAAACCACTCTTTTCCATCCGGATTACGCCAACTTGGTCGAGTTGTTCGGTAGCTACCGCGGTTTCTCCGTTGATATGCAATCCAACAATCCGGCAGCTGTCCGCATGTCGAAAGCCTTCATTGGTAATTTATTATCCTATTCAACTTGCTTTTCGACAAACTTATTTTCAGGACTCGATGTCACTCTTGACTATGGACCACACAAGGGACTCAAAGAGGATGGAGTTGTTATGAGAATCCGAGGCTTTGGCAAGTCTTCGAACGATACCTTCTTCGAATACGAAAAAGCACAGATCAGTGTGTCACAGTACTTCAAGAAGAAGTACAACATTACTCTCAAATATCCAAAGCTTTTCACCATCGAAGCTAAATCGAAAAAGCTCGGAAAGATTTATCTTCCTGCCGAGCTTTTGCTTCTGTCACCGTCGCAGACAGTGACTAATGATCAAATGATCAATAATGAACAGGCTGATATGATCAGAGTTTGTTAAGGTTTAGGGATCTGATTTTTAATCTTACTTTTTTCAGATCTCGGCTGCTCAGCCGCATGTCCGCAAAAACACCACCGACAGCATTGTTAAGAGTGTTGGCCTTGCTTCAAACAACATCTACGGTTTTATCAAAGTGTCTGCTCCGGAAAAAGTTCAGGGTATCGTTCTCAACAAGCCCAAGATCCTGTTTGCCGGGAACCGAGCTGCGGATCTCGCCAATCCAAAGAGCAAGTTTCCAACTGATTTCAATCGTGCTGGACAATACTTCATCGCAAAGGAACTCAAGAACTGGGAAATTTGCTTCGTTCAGGGCGAAGATATCAAGTGAGTTCCACATCAAATATAAATATTTCACATCTAAATATAGGGGACTAGCTGAGAACCTTACTGGCGAGATGGTGAACAATGGAATGAAGGTGGCCAAACCAGCATTTTCAACTATTGTTCGTGGAGATTTGGAGGTAAGTGTGTATTGAAGCATAGTTTTCAAAAGTTGATTTGCAGACTGTCTTCAAGAAGGCCAAGGCTGCCAATAGAGAGCTGGTCTTCTTCGTCATCAAGTCTCGTTACAACTACCATCAGGAGATCAAGGCACTGGAACAGAAGTATGACGTGCTCACTCAGGAGATTCGTGCAGAGACTGCCGAGAAAGTTTTCCGCCAGCCACAAACGAGATTGAATATCGTGAATAAGGTAACAAGAACCGAAGAGTTGAATGCGTAAGATCGTTGTTACAGACCAACATGAAGCTCGGTGGACTCAATTACCTCATCGGCAGCGAGATCTTCAAGAATCCTGGTCGCCTGATCATTGGATTCGAAACTTCTCAGCGCGGAGGAGGTGGTGGTGATGTAAGAGATTGACATTTCCACATTCAATCCATATATTTATTTTCTAGATGCCTGTCAGTGTGGGATATGCTGCCAACATGCTTGACCATTTCCAAAAGTTCTGCGGAGGTTACGTCTACGTCGAGCGTGATCGCGACGTAAGCCATTGACTGATTATCGAATTCAACCAATTACTTTTCAGATTTACGGTCCGATCATCAAGGAAACTGTGTTCAACATCCTTCAAACCGCTAGAACCAAGCGTGGTGCCCCACCCACCGAACTCCTGATTTATTTCAATGGAGTCACTGAAGGACAGTTCGCTCTGGTAAGTAATAATCAATTTCCTAGCGAAATTTCAATTTCAGATCAACGAGCAGTTCTCGGAGAGGATCATTGAAGCTTGCAAACAGTGCAAGGATTCCTACGAGCCGAGTATCACCATTATTGCGTCCTCCAAGACACACAACGAGCGCCTTTACAAGAACGATGCCGTTAGTAATTGTGTCATGTTTCCATGCGAATTGTAATTAATTCAGGGCCGCGTGTGCAACTTGGAACCAGGAACGGTTGTGGATCATACCATCGTATCTCCGACGTACTCCGAGTGGTACCATGCTAGTGCTGTTGCGCGTCAAGGAACTACGAAGACGACGAAGTTCACTGTCGTGTACACCCGAAAAACCACTGAAGATCTCGGTAGTCTCGAGGTACATTGTGATGAGACTTTATCAGCGCATATTTCGTTTTTTAGGTAATGACCAATGACCTCTGCTACGATCACCAGATTGTGTTCCATCCAGTTGGACTGCCGGTCCCACTGTTCATTGCTGGGCGCTATTCTCAGCGTGGAGCGATGGTGCTCACCTACAATGGGTATGATTTAAAGTTTCCTAATTTTTAGTACATTGTTTTTTTCAGCCCGGTGTACAACAACGGAGTTATCGACATTGCTGCCACCAATGAGAAGCTCGGCTACTCGAAGAAGAAGCTCTCCGGGCAACGCTTCAACGCCTAAACGTCCCCGCATCTCAACCAATATTATTTTTTATTTTGTTTATAGTTATCTGTTGTAATTTTTTCAAGTTATTGCTGTTTTAAATATTCCTGAAGCATATCGCTCCCCATCCCACCAAAAATAACATCTGCACTAGCCTTGGATATTATCCTTGGTCTTCATATTTTACCCACGAATACGGGCTACCAATTCTGTAGAATTCCAGAATTAAAATAAATTGGTTTGTGGGATTCTTCTGTTTTATTAATCTTCGATTATATGCTGGCGATCCTTGCAAATTTATCTTACTTCCTCAGAAAATCCAAATCTGTTGATTCTGGAATTATAGATGGATCCTGCTCTAGTTGCACGACTTGAACATGTTGCCAACCGAATGGAAAACATTCTTCTGAAGCACGAGACCGCCAATAGTGGTAGTTTTCCCGTAGAGTTCCAGACAAAAACACAGAATTCAGTTGACACGTTCTCTGCGCTAACTTTGGACAACAGCTCAACTCCACAACTCGTTGTTCTTCTCGACGAGGCTGTCAACGATAAACTCGCGAAATTTTGTGATCTTTCGCATGCCATCGGAGGAGATGTGGCGGAGATCGCTAAGCTTGTGAGATTTCATTAGTGATGGATGTATCAGTCGTGAAACGTCGGTTTCAGATGAAGAAAGGGTTCGAAATTCAACGAGAGTATGTCTTCAACTCGTGCGGTCGTTTGCCACCGAAGGATTCGGAACGGTCCAAAGTGCAGGCAGTGGTTGTTGAGAGTATTGTCGACATATCGAAGTTCAAGGACGATCACTATCCATCGACGTTCTACGAGCACATTTGCGCCGTGGATTCGGCTGCTTCGGGATTCGGGTGGGTTGCGATCGAGGATAAACCGACTCCGTACGTGAAGGGCGCTATCGACATGGCTATGTACTACGGCAATCGTATTCTTGTTGCTTACAAAGGAAACGATAAGCGACACGTTGAATGGGTGAATGCACTCAAGGAACTGTGGATGTCGGTTGTAGACTATGTGAAGACATACCACACCATTGGTCTCGTGTGGAACACTCAGCCTGGTGCAAAGTTTGGCGGAACTTCGAAGGCTCCTACGAGTGCTCCTCCTCCCCCGCCTCCACTTCCATTTCCGGCTGTGGTTGAGCCGGCCGTCAATCAAGCGGCCGGGAGAAGAGATGAACTTCTCGAATCTCTAAATACCGGAATTGATGCCACACGTCGTTTGAGAAAGGTGACTCCGGAAATGCAAACGCACAAGAATCCATCTCTTCGCGCCAATCCAAAGGTTCCAAAAACTTTCGTTTCGCCAGATGAAACCGGGATGGCAATGGAAACTGATGCGAAAGTTCTTGAACCGCGCATCTTTTGGGATGGCAAGATCTGGAGAGTCGACTACCAAGATTCAACTTTGGAGGCTGTTGTTGAAGTGACGGATAAGAAGGAATCGGTCTACATCTACAAATGCAGAGCTTCCTTGATCAAGGTAAACCATTTTTGCAAACATTCAGTATAAATAATGTTTACAGATCAAAGGAAAGGCGAACGCCGTAACACTGGACCACTGTTCGCAGGTTTCTCTCATTTTCGACGGCCTAGTTTCTCAGTGCGAAGTCATCAATTCACACTCGATCCAAATTCAAACTCTCGGTGAATTGCCGACTGTTTCCATCCAAAAAACCGATGGATGTCACGTCTACCTCTCGAGACTCGCCCAGAATGCTCAAATCGTCGCCTCGAAGTCTAGTGCGATGAACGTTTCGGCCCAATTGAACGAAAATGACGACGAATACACCGAGATGGCCATTCCGGAGCAGTTCGTTACTGTGATCAAGGGCAAGAAGCTGTTTACCACTGAATCGGAAATCGTCTAAATGTACTCGAATCTCGCTCTTTTGCTCACGATCTGATTGTTTTATGATTTTTAATTATGTACAACCTGTACAGTATTCACTGTGTGAATAAGAGTGCTTTCGGGTAATAACGTCTTGTTTTTTGTTTGAATCTTATCTTGAACTTTGGCTAACATAATGTATGCCCACAGAATCATACCGGTAACTTGATAAAATGTTTGGGATCACTATTTATCAGACCCGCAGAATGACACAAGTAATGGATCGTCGGCTGGCTCTTTCGCATAATTCGTCAATGGTCGTCAGTGGAAACTGCCAGGAGCTGAAGAGAACTTCGGATCTTGCGGTAAAATAATGGAACATGTTCCATGAAAATCTCCCAATTCAGGCCCCAACAATGGTTTTGCAAGGCCACGGTGGCGAGATTTACACCGCGCAATTCAGTCCGGACGGCTCGTTTTTGGCGAGTGCCGGATACGACATGCAGGTGAAAAAGTGGCATTTGAAGCTGTAACCACATGTCTATTTTCAGATTTTCCTCTGGAATGTTTTTGGAAATTGCGATAACTTTGCGGTTCTCAGAGGTCATAAAGGTGCAATTATGGGCTTGAAGTTTAATACCGATTCCAGGTATTCATTCATGGCATTTCTTGTGCATGCATTTTATGGTTCCCCAAAACTAAAACTACATATTTTAACGATCGGTTACGGAGCCGTGGCGTAATAAAAAAAACGATTTGCGAGTCAGAATTCCCGTCTTTTTCCCACGTTCTATTGTCCATACGCGCACAATGTCCGTCGATTTTCATGCAAATGCGGCGTGTCAAATGGACAAGAAACGGAAAGAAAACGGAGAAGAGAAATGCGTTTTGGGGTGATCTTTTTAGGAAGATTGGGGCAGTCTCGGTTGACAAATGGAATTGTTTTTTTTGCAGTCATCTCGTCTCTGCCGGCACGGATAAAACGGTTCGAGTGTGGGATATGGAGACGGGTGCGTGCATCCGGAACTTCAAGTCGCATACGGATTTCGTGAATGCGGTGGATGTCAGTCGACGCGGTCCCGAGATGATTTGCTCGGCGTCCGATGATGGAACTGCGATGGTTGGAAAAGAGAATTCGGGAGGATTCTGGAAATTGAATTTTATTTCAGGTTCACGACTTCCGCAGCAAAGATGCTGTCAAGAAGTTCAGCAATATCTACCAACAAACGGCTGTGGCATTCAATGACGCGTCGGAACATGTTATCTGTGGAGGCATTGACAATAAGATTAAGGTATGCACTATTTCTGGGTTCAGCGCGTTTCTTTCTCTTTTTAATGCATTCTGAAATCGCGAATCGGTCGGAGGAGAATGTGACACCGAAGCAGAATTAATAATGTGTGTTGGAAGAAAGAATGAATGACAGACAGAGAAAGGAGAAAGAACTAGAGCAAGAAGAACATTTTGTCTGCCCGCCGTGTGCACATGCTCTAGTCGTCGTCACCTCGCCGCTATCGCCAACCTAGTCTCTCGATTTATATCTAATAATTGGTTATGTGCAAAATATCAGAGCCCTCGTACTCGCTCGCTCTCCATTTCTTTTCCCAACCGCTCCCCTGCCGACTCGTTAATTGGATAGAAAACCCCTTCTTCGTTGTCTCCATTTTCATCTCCCCTTTTCCGCCAGTCCCTCGACATATTTTTTTCGTTTCTCTCGGAAATATCAAGATTTGAACCGAACCTTCTACTCCCCCCCATTCCCTTTTTCCTCCTCTCACTTTCGATTTGGTGACACGAAAATGAATGGCTCGTCCCCTCAACGACTCGACTCGGCCGCGCACACACACGTCGTCGTCCATACTGAAACGAAGACGAAAGGCGGCGTGTGGTACGAAGACAAATTCGGAAGAATTAGACGGAGAAGCATTGCGGGAATGGTTTTTGCTTAGAAAAGGCTAAAGCTCTTATGGAAATGGGCTTTCCGAAATGAGATTCTCACTGGGGGACAGATAGATAATTGGATGGAATGACGTCACACTTCAAGATTTTCAGGTTTGGGATACTCGTCGGGACGATGTGACCTACGTGCTCTCGGGACATCGAGATACCGTAACCTCGTTGGCCGTGAGTCACAACGGAAACTTCCTGGTTTCGAATTCCATGGACTGCTCCTGTAAGTAATTGCTGCCCGCGCACACACTAATTGGAGCTATATATTATTTCAGTGATGACATGGGACATCCGTCCGTTTGTCTCCGCGCAGCGCACCATGAACAAGTACCAAGGACTCGTGCACAATTTTGAAAAGAATCTGCTGAAATGCGCCTGGTCGCCCAAGGACAACTACATCACCGCCGGATCGTCGGATCGGTTCGCCTACGTTTGGGACGTCCAATCGCGTAAATGTCTCTATAAACTGCCTGGACATCTTGGCTCGGTGAACTGCACTGCTCTCCATCCGACACAGCCTATTCGTGAGTATTTTTTTTCCATACTTTATACCAGGGCGTTTCATGCGAGCGAGTCGCTCTCCTTCTTTCTTCGGTTTTTTTTCGCTCATTTTCGGGCGGTCTCAATTTCCCGATTAACCGAACAAAAAGAGGTCGAATTGTGTTTCGGCTTGGGACGAGAGAACAGCTGTACGGGCGAGCAGTGGAAAGAGTGTAATGAGGGGATGCAGAATGCAAGGGTCGAGAAAGAGGGCAAGCATTTTTGAGACGAGCCCGCTTCAGAACCCCCTCCCAAATCTGCGGCCGCATTGAACGAATGACCGGCCAATAACTATAGTTATTATCACATGTCCTGCCCGATTTTTGTGTCGGTTTTTTAGTGGTTTCTCGTTGCGCGCCGCGCAAGAAAAAGAAAGGTGAGTTATTACACTTTTGCTGTAATCCTAACATTTTGTGACATATTGAAAGGGAAACGTCTCCATTTCACATCAATTTCTTTTCTGTTCTCTCCAGGCATTTTGTAGACTGTCCTTATAGAAAATTCGGGCGAAAATGACAAAGAGAACTGTTGTCAATCAGACCTCGTTAGGTGTGCTCTGTTAGCAGATTGTTTACTTTTGCGAATCCCTTTTCTCAGAAACTCCTCTCGTTAGTCAGCCGGCGTCGACAACATCGTCTTTTGTGGGGTCACATCGTTCTTGTTTTTATTCCTATTGTTATTTGGTAAAAATACGAAACGGTATTTTTGAATAACATACATTCGAATCACGCTCGACACTGAGTCGACAGTTTGCGAAAGGACGCGATTTTCTTCACACTATTCGTTACATTTTCTTATTTTCGACGGAGGCTTGCAGATTTTGGTGGGAAAATGAGATCGAAAGAGAAAGTTGCACTCGGTTAGTGTGAGAGAGCGAAAGAGATTGTACAATCACCAGGAAATGTTTTGTTTTGAATCGCGCCGATTGCCATTTCTCTTCTCGGTCCGTCTCTT
>LR564128.1:21960-34483 GCA_900536345.3 Caenorhabditis sp. 39 LS-2015 | reverse complement strand
GTTTTTCAGGGAAATGATTATGTTTTCCGGATTATTGATGCAAAAAATTGAATACTTTTCGAAAAAAAGAAGAAGTTTCCACCTGAAAAACGGATAAAAACCGATCGGCTGCGAAATGTCCCAGAGCGGAGAATTCGACGCGATTTCAGCAGGGAGCGGAGAGTTTTGGTGGCAAAGTGGCAGAGCGAACAGGCAAAGGAGGCAAAGATGGAAATATCTAGCACTGGAAGATGGTTTTTCAAGAAAATCAAGTTGAAAATTAACAGAAGATCTTGAAAAGTAAAGGATAAACATAAAAAAATGAGGAAAAAAGTGAAAAAATCCAAAAAAAACACGATATGGGAAATATGTCCGAGCGAACAGACAAAGGAGGCAAATCCCGCCTGTCCCAATGCGCACAGTTCGCGGGGAGAGAGGAGGACATGGACGGGCGGAAAATATGCATGGTTTTCGCGCTCCCCGCCACGTGCAAAAAGGGATTCCCAGGAGCGTTCCTCGAACCCCCGGCCTCCCGCACCAAAACGCAGCGCGCAACCGACTGCGCCACTCTTCAACTTGGAAACGGCAGCGCCAAAGGTCGTGATAAACGTGTGGCGGGCGCGCGTTTCGAGGGGATTTTGGCAATTTTATAAAATTCATTAAATACATAGAATCGCAGGTCGCAGGAACTGGGAGGAGGGAAAGGAAAAATAGAGAAAAATTCGAAGGAAAAGAAAAGAGAAAAGAAAAGAAAAGGGAAAGAAGGACGCAAACATTTGCATAAAGGCAACATAACCGAATTGTTGAGGAGTTGGGGGATGGGGGAAAAAGAGGAAAAGAGGAAAAGAAAGAAAATGTGATTTTCATGATGATTTTTTGGGTAGAAAATGAGGGAAAATGGACAATTTACAAACAATTTGGTCGATTATAAAGAGATAAATATTTCAAAAAAAAAATGGAAAAAAATTTCGAAATTTTTTTTTCAATTTTTTTCGATTTTTTTTAAAATAATTTTAAAAGATCATTCGAGTACGATAACCGAGCTTCTCAACGGTTCCACCTCATCTGCCGCCTTCTTTTGTTTCTCTGAAATTTTAAAATTAAATTTTTTTTTTTTCAAATTTCAAAAAAAAATTTTCATGGAAATCCGATCCAGTATAACATTAGCGGAACGGAACGAAAGGAAACAAATCTGATTAACTGATGCGGAAAATGTGGATTTGTATATAGTTCTCGCGCGCTCAAATTGCACGTTCGCTCTACTGAACACACCTGTTCTGTTCTGTTCATCTCCTCTGTCTCTGTTTCTCACTTTTCCCAGCATCAATGACCATCAAAAACTATCCCAAAACAACGTCCACTACACGCAAAAAACATTTGCCGCAGTGGGGATCCGAACCCCTGACCAGTTTCTTGACAGTCATCCCAGTTAGCCACTAGGCCAAAAATGCATTTGCTTGAAAATGCTTGGTTTTGGTGTTAAAATGTTGGGAAATTGATGGGGAATAAGGAAAAGGGAATAAAACAATTCTAGAGTTAATTTTAAAAATTTTTTGAAAAAATCTGAAATTTGAAATTTTTCGAAATTTTTCAGATTTTTTTTTTGAATTTTAAAATTTAAAATTTAATCGATAAAACTGTTCAAATTCAATGAAAACCTCGAAAACACAGTTCAAAGTCAAAAACCCAAAGTTTAAGGTGTAGTTCAATGGAGCGCACCTGCATCGGAAAATGAAAATTTTAAAATACGGTCAATATAAGTGTCAAATACGGTCAATATAAAACTTTTCAAATTGTGTCAAAAATTCGAAAATCGACATGGCAGAGTTTGAAAAAATTGAAAAAAAAAATTTGGGAAAAAATTCAAAAAAATGAAAAATTCAATTTTTCAAAAATCCGGTCAATATGGGTGTCAAAATGCTCCAAATTGCGTGGAAAATTTGGAAATCAATATGAGAATATTTGAGAAAAGTTTGGAAAAAATTTCAGAAAAAATTGAAAATCCGAAAATTTCAAAATTTTTCAATTTTCAAATTTTTTAAAATACAATTATAATTGGTGTCAAAACTTTGCAAATTGCATGGAAAATTTAAAAATCAAAATGGGAATATTTGAAAAAATTTGAAAAAAAAATTTGAAAAAAAATTGAAAATCCGAAAATTTCAAAATTTTCAATTTTTGCGTTTTCTCATTAGAGCGCGCTTCCACTTTGGTTTTTCCATTTTCATCGTCATTTTCCTTCAATTCCCGTTAAAATCATCTCGCCCATGTATCCTAATGACATATCCAACCGGCGAATACTAGTCCGGGTGGCGGGGGGATGGATTAATAACAAAACCCATAATAGGATGGGCGGCTTAGTGGCAAAACGGGCGGCCCTGTAGGGAGAGGGGGGAAGGGGTGTTTTTGATGTCAGAAGAAGACAAACATGGACCCCTTTGAGGAATTCATTCCACAATACCAGCTGGAACAACACAGAAAATTCGGGCCTGAAGAGAGCCAGCATTTGAATAGGTAAATATTGGCGCTTTTCATTTCCATTTCTGTTTGAACAACCAAAATCATCATTTTATTATTTTATTTTATCGGTTTTGGCCCACCCATACCCCTCCCAGAACATCACCATGGGTGGTCTTCGTGGGGGGTCCACCGACCGACAAAAAACGCTTTGTCCTAGTGGGAAATAGTTCAAAAGTCAATGGAAAAATCAAAAATCACGGTTAGAAGCCTTAAAATCCAAATTTGAGGTGTACTTCAGTGGAGCGCGCTTGCATCGAAAAATGAAATTTTTGAAATATGCCCGATATGGGTGTCAAAACTCTCCAAATTGCATGGGAACTTTGAAAATTAATATCAGGGACTTTGAAAATAAAAATAAAGCACTTTGGAAAAAAAAAAAAAAAAAATTTGAAAAATCCAAAAAAAGCATGATTTTGGAAATATTTGGTTTTAGCGGAAAAACTTTCAGAATTTACTGGAAAAGTCGAAAAACTCAGTTAGAAGCCAGTCAGAAATCATAAAATTCAAATTCAAAGTATAGTTCAGTGGAGCGCGCTTGCATCGAAAAATGAAATTTTTGAAATATGCCCGATATGGGTGTCAAAACTCTCCAAATTGCATGGGAAATTTGAAAATCAACATGGGAAGCCTTGAAAAAAATTTGGAAGAAAAATTCAAAAATTCAAAAAAAAAATTTGGAAAAAATCAAAAATCAAAAAATTTCAAATTTTCAAAACAGGTAATATTAGTATCAAAATGACCGCCGTGACCTCCAGAACCCAAATTTCTTATTCTCACCATTAATTTTCCGTCGCAACTCCTCCAACTTGTTGAGATATTGGGTGTCTCTCGAATGTTTGTACTCCTCGATGGACCACTCGAGGTTGGAACTCCAGCAAAGTGTCAAATAGCCGCAAAACGATAAACCCGACTGAAAATTGCCAATTTTACATGAAAACCCCATAGAAACTGCCAATTTCACGCTTCATGCACCATATCGCTCTTAAGATGACCAAAAACTGAATGGATCATGAGTTTTCCGAAAATATGCCATTTCGCTGCGTACAATAAGCCATTTTGGCATAATTTCACGCGTAAATCGGCAAATTTGGCCTTTAATTAGAAGAACCAGTCAGTCATTAATTACAGGTTGTTTTGGGACGCCGCGCAAAAGGGGAAAGGTGTCGAAATGGTAGGGAAGGGGTGGAAAAAAAATTGAGGTTGAAAATGTTGAAAACTGGCTGATTTCAGTGAAACGTGAAAATTCAAGTTTTTCGACAATTTTTTTTAAAAAAATTTAAATTTTTTTTGGATTTTTAAAAATTTCTTGATAACCATTAGTGATATCAAAAAGTGGTCAACTACAAAGTTAATCTACACAAAATTCCCCACAGTTTATCAATAGACAACTTTTCTCTATCTCCTCTAGTTCCCGAGTTACAGTAAGATTTCGGTAGAGCGCACTAGCATCACCTATAACCCCAGAATCAATATAGCTATCAAAAAGTTGTCAACTATAAAACTGATTTTTATCAAATTTGCTAACTTTTATCAATTTACAACTTTCCTCTATCTCCCCTAGTTCCAAAGTTACAGCAAGATTTCGGTGGAGCGCACTTGCATTATCACTCCTAACTCGCGAACCAGGCTAGCTATCGAAAAACTTTCAACTGATAAAATGTTTCTTATCAAATTTCACTTGCGACAGTGTAAAATTCTCACCTTAACATGAGCATACATAGCAAGGAAAAAGCTTAAAAAGAAGACCATTGCAGCGATGAGCGTGACCGTCGACAGAATGTTCTCCGCTTCATCGCGCCGATACTCGTCTTTCGATGAGGCACTCACAGTTATATCACCTTAATTTCATTCAGTTTTTTTTCAACTTTCAGTGTCTAAAATCCGCTTACCAATCCGTTTCCTGGCGCCTAACACCACCATCGGCGTCGTTTCCTCTGGAACCTCTTTTATCGATGGAGGTGATGGTGCAGAAGGTCCCAAATCACTCACAACGCCTTCTACGTTCAAGGGAGATAGTGTTCTGAAAATTTTTTGACTCAAACCGCTCAAAATACAAGTTTAGAGAAAAGTTCGGTGGAGCGCACTTGCAATATTGCCTATATCTCAAGAACAAAAAGCGCTATCGAAAAGTTGTCAACTGCAAAAGTGTTTTAAATTTGATTTCCAACAATTTTGGAGTTAGCAACTTTTTGATATCTCTACGGCTTTCTAAAGTTTCGGTAAAGCACATTTGCATTATGCATCATAACTCGAGAACTAGAAGTGCTATCAAAAAGTTGTCAACTAAAAAAATGATTACAATTAAATTTCCTAAAACTTTGTAGTTGACAACTTTTTTCTATCTCTGCTATTTCTCAAGTTACAGTAAGATTTCGGTAGAGCGCACTTACCGATTCCCCCGATCCGCCTGTAACCCATATGTCTTCTCCAACTGAAAGCACACAACCGTCGCGAACGCCGACAAAATCATCAGCAAAATGGCGACGACGAACAGCGTATAGTACCGTATATCAGCCTGTGCGCACTGCGGCAACTTCATCTCGCGATACTGAAATTTCTGATTATCAGTGATAACGATAACGCATTTGAGGTGTACGGTACCTTCAGAACACGACGCCTACGGTATTTGTACAAGCAGAGTTCGCAAATGGCGGGACGGTGCAGCTTTCGAGAGGATATGTCGAGCCAGTGCTGGAAAACCGGTGATAAGTCGGTTGTTATCAGTGATAAGAAGTTTTTGTCAATTGCGTAATTGATCTACACAAAATTTGAATAAAGTTTGTAGTTGACAACTTTTTGATATCTCTGCTAGTTCTCAAGATATAACAAAAGTTCGGTGGAGCGCACTTGCATTATTCACAATATCTCGAGAACCAGAGGAGCTATCGGAAAAGTTGTAACTGATGAATTGATCTATTTCAAATTTCCAGTTCAATGAGCATAATTTCAAGTTCCAAAATTGCAAGCTCACCATCAAACACGATACATGTACATATTGCAGCGATCCGGAACACCTGCACGGCGAGATCAGCGGATCGTTGGAGTCTGGCGGCCAACAACAATGACAAATCCGGCACAACGGCTCATTCGACATGTCGGAACGCGCCAATGAGTATACTGACGAGGCGGATGGAGATGGCAGTTCCTGGAAAAGAATACGAAATGAGAGAGGAGGATTTGGGCAAAATAAGGGCTTAGTATTGGGGTATCTTGAAAACGGACAGAGATGGGCGGAAAATGTCAACTACAAAAATTTCAGGAACAAAATTTATGGCATTTTTGTAGTTGACAACTTTCCTCTATCTTGGCTAGAAGTCAAGTTATAGTAAGATTTTGGTAGAGCGCACTTGCATTATCGCCTATAACTCGGGAAGGAGAGGTGCTAGCGGAAAAGTTTCAACTGAGATTATGTTTAGAATTTTATTTTAGGTCGATTCCAAATTTGAAAATTCCAAAGTTTCCATCAGATTGCAGAAAAAAAATTGGTTAAAGTTTTACTACCTACCATGATAGTCATTTTCCAAGATTTCTAGAATTTCCTCTACACCGAATACCAAATGAATGTCCAATTGATATGGACAATAGACAGATGTGTGGTGGGACGGGAAACGGGTGAACCCCCCGCCACCTGTCGCGCCTGGCACGATTAACTTTGGGGAGGGAGAACGCCCTTGAGAAAATTGTGACAAAGTAATGAGGATCATTTTGAAATGAAACACACATGCCATTCATTTCGTTCACCTGGTCGTTTTGGTCATTTTGAACATTGGAAAAATGCGAAAATGGGGAATGGAATCACTGGATTTGAAAATTTCGAATCTAAGGTTACTGTAGCTTACTGTAACTGCCCAGGGAGCAAAGATAGGAAAAAGTTGTCAACTACAAAATTATTCCTCACAAAACTTCTGACATTTTATTAGTTGACAACTTTCCTCTATCTCTGCTAGAAATCAAGTTACAATAGAAATTCAATGGGGCGCACTTGCATTATCACTCTAAACTTGAATTTTGGCGTTTTTAGAGTGATTTTAAAGGAACATTTTGGAGGAAAGACGATTTTGCAATTTTTTACATTCTAAAGGTTAGAATGAGAAGAAATGGAACAAAGGGAGAATCCCATTTTACGACCATCGGGAACAACTGTCACTAAGAGCATTTTGGCGGATGGAAGACGACAAAATGTTCGAGATTAAACGCGGAAAGGTCAAAGAGAAAAAAAATTAGATTCCAACTGCTCAATTTAGACCTTAGACCCCTTAGACCCTTTTTAGACGAGTTATCAATGGAGCGCACTTGAATTAATGCTGATATCTCGGGAACCAGAAAAGGTTTCAAAATTTGTCAACTGCAAAGTTGATACTTATCAAATTTTTGACAATTTTTGCAGTTGACAACTTTCCTCTATCTCTGCTAGTTTCCAAGTTACAGTAAAAGTTCAATGGAGCGCACTTGCATTATCCATAATATCTCGAGAACCAGAGGTGCTACCGGGAAACGGTCAATTGCAAAAATGATCTAAATCAAATTTCCAATCGATTGGACCACTTGAAAATAAAAAATTCTTATCAAAAAGTTGAGAAAAATAGAGTTGAAAAACCAACTTTTTGCGTAGTCCTCGGACACGTCAAATCGGTCGTCGAGCAGTGATGACAAAGGATTCCGAGCTGTGATACGTCCTTCTCAAGTCCTTTTTCCAGATCTGCCTCCATCATTCCTGCAAAAACGAGCACTTTGACTGATTGAAAACCGGGGGACCTTTCTGCTTGATTGAATATGAGATTTTATGAATTCACGTAGTTTTTTCCGCATTTCTTTACACATTTTGCACGGAAAACTACGAAAAAGTCGCCAAATCACGCATTCACACCCGATGAACAATAGGGGACAATGGAGAGAAATGAGAATGTTTCGGATCAGTGAATAGTGCAGTTGACCGAGTGCAGTACTACTTTTTGGTGCGAGAAATCTCAAAAGTTTCAGAATTTTCAATTTTTGAAAAGTTTTTGGGTTAAAGTTTGAAATTTTGAGTTTTGAAGTAACAAAAAACGCCGGTATCTTGAGAAATGGACAAGATAGAGAATAGTTGTCAATTTCAACGTTTTCTACGCAAAATTTGCAACAACTTTGCAATTGACAACTTTCTTCCATCTGCTCTAGATCCCGAGTTACAGTAGAAGTTCGGTAGAGCGCCATTGCAATATTCACCATATCTCGAGAATTCGCAGAGATAGAAGAAAGTTGTTTACTGCTAAAATGACCAAAATTTAATTATAAATAAGTTTGTAGTTGACAACTTTTCAACATCTCAACTGGTTTCTAAAGTTTCGGTGGAGCGCAGTTGCATTATCACTCATATCTCAGGAACTAGAAGTGGTATCAAAAAGTTGTCAACTATAAAAATAATTCTTTCCCAATTTTGAACATTTTTGCAGTTGACGACTTCCCTCCACCTGCTCTGTATCCCAAGTTACAATAAAAGTTCAACAGAGCGCACTTGCATTTTCGCGTATATCTCAAGAACCAGAAGCGCTATCGAAAAACGCTCAACTACAAAACTGATCTACACAAAATTTCCCATTTGCTCACCTATAAAATTTCCAGATTCCTCGTGCCCAGGCAGCGATAACAAGCTTCCGATGGCGTCAATCCTGGATCCCTTCTGCTGCTGTTGCTGTTGCTGTTCCGCGCGTGTTTTCCGTCCGGAAGACGGGCAACGCGTCGTGGAGACGTATAAAGGCGCTGAAATGAGCAGAGGAACATTGGAATGGGCGGTTCTTTGTTTTTCGGGGGGCAAATACCACAAATATATATATTTTTTGTGTGTATTTTTCCATGAGGTCCTTCTTCTTCTTCTTTTTCGTTTAATGGGCTGTTTTGGCCGCTGGGCACACGGTGTGAATTATTCAAAGACAATGGGAAAGAAACGTCGAGAGATGGGTTGGGTCTCGAGTGGAAAAACGGAGAAGTTGAGGAAAAGTTGAACTCATTAGCCCATTAGTCTTTGGGAAGGTACCATATGGCCCATTGAACATTGGAAAACGAACAAATTAGTTGTGTCGGTCAAAATTGTCCCAAAATTGACCAAAAATTGGAGGGTTCCCCCTTTCGGAACACTTAAATATTTGTAAATACTAAAAAGGCAAGAACGGGCGGTTCAGAGTGTGCAAATACGCAGGAGAGGGGGGTCCTTTTTGGATTTGTGTGCAAGGGGAAAGGGGACAAAAATATTTGCAGAAGGGTGCAGTCCGAGCACCTCAGATAAGGGTTAGAAGCCAATTTTCGGTGGAGCGCACTTGCATTATCACTGATAACTCGAGATTTAGCGGTCATAGAGGAAAGTGTTCAACTGCAAAATTGATCCTTGCTAAATTTCTGATAACTTTGTAGTTGACAACTTTTCTCTATCTTAAATAGTTTTTGAAATTTCGCTAGAGCGCATTTGCATTATCACTTATAACTCAATAACCTGCAGTGTTATCAAAAAACTCTCAACTGCAAAATTAATCCTTGTCACATTTCCAACAAGTTTTCAGTTGACAACTTTTTTCTATCTCAACTAGTTCCCGGGTTATAGCAAAATGAAATGAAAACTCACCAGGCTCCTCGAAACTGTTCAAACTGTGCGACTTGGCCAACCCGATGACAGTAGTACCATGTGCACCCGTCGTCGTCACCGTCGTACTGGCACCTCCAGGTTCACTGCACCGTCCCGATGACGTGGTGGCCGGTGAGACGAATGAGGCGGTCGAGAACAGCCGGATTCGCTCGCCCATCTGCAAAATAAGTTGGTTGCGAAACGTCGGGGTGGTCAATTAGGGGTTTTAGCGGTATTTAAAGTACATGTATACATGCATATGGGAAGGAGAAGCGGACGAGGGAAGGGGCGAAGGGGGCGAATTGTAATTTCCGTTCCCCCTCCCCTTTTTGGCCGCTACTTTTGTTACTTTCATATAGAAAATAGACGAAGAGACGAAGAGAAATATGCAGAAGGAGCAGAATACATTTCCGGCTTTTGCCCCCCTGGCTCCCCCCGAGAGGAAGTAGTTCAGGGTTGGGTTCACTGGATTTCGGGCAATTTTCAATTTCCAACCTATTTTCACCAAGATTCTTAATAGAGCGCGCTTGCAATTCACCTTGAAAATTCTATATTAGATCGAGAAAAACTTTCGAAACACTTTTTAGTTGAAATTTTAGCGATATCATTGCCTGGAACTGAGTTATAGGAAAAGTTCGGTGGAGCGCACTTGCATTTTTGCTTGTATCTTGGGATCTAGCAGAGATAGAAAAAAGTTGTCAACTAACAAAATGTTAATTAGAACATAAGAAACAACTTTGTAGTTGACAACTTTTTTGTATCTCTGCTAGAAACCGAGTTACAGTAAAAGTTCGGTAGAGCGCATTTGCTTGTGATTATCTCAAGATCTAGCAGGGATAAAAAAAAGTTGTCAACTAACAAAATGTTAATTAGAACATAAGAAACAACTTTGTAGTTGACAACTTTCCTCTACCTGCTCTAAATCCCAAGTTACAGTAAGATTTCGGTAGAGCGCACATGCATTCTTGCAAAATTTGAGGTTGTTCGCCTTAGGGACATGAAAAATGACTCGAATTGGAAATTTCGGTAATTTTTTTTCGCAAAATAGCCAAATTCTCAATAGAACGCACCCGCACCCGGCTTATCAGATGACTGCGGCAATGCAAGGGAAGCCCCACCCACCCATACTCGGAAATCCCATTTCCGGCCGTGCCCTGGTTGCCAAATGGCTCATAAATCACTCGTCCACAAGGCGCCTTCTACAATCGGAAATTAAACGATTCCCGTCTGACTTTGTGTAGATTTACGAGGCCCGGGATTGGGTGTCTTTCTGATTGGATGAGTGGACAAGAGCCGCGACGCATAAATTAGGTTTCTCATTTCTCGTGTATGGTGCATCGCGCGGTGCTTTTGACATTGTGAATAGGTCGAAAAAAGGTCAGGTTTAGGACTTCAGTTGCATGAGACTACTGGGATCAGTTGGAGTAGTCGAAATCGACTTGTAACTTGGAAATTAGCAGAGATAGCAAAAAATTGTTAATTGGAAAGTTAAAGATCACAAAATTTGCAAAAAATTTGCAGTTGACAACTTCTTCCTATCTGTTCTAGATCTAGAGTTACAGTAGTTTTTAGAATTTTGGTAGAGCGCATTTGCAATATAAACTATATCTCGGATCTAGGAGAGATAGAAAGAAGTTGCCAATTGCAAAATTGATCTACAGAAAATTTGAAATAGTTTTGCAGTTGACAACTTCCTTCTATCTGCTTTAGATCCCAAGTTACAGTAAGATTTCAATGGAGCGCACCTGCATTTGTTGTTTTCCACTGTAACTTTGGAATTGTCATAGCTAGGGGAAAATTTTCAACTGCAAGATTAATCTACAAAACATTTCGAATAATTCTGCAGTTGACAACTTTTCCGTATCTCTGTCAGAAACCGAGTTACAAAAGGAGTTCGCTGGAGCGCACTTGCAATTTTTGCGAATTTCGCGATTTTTTCGGATTTTTTCGCTAAAAATAGTAGAATTGAGAGCTAAAAATTAGAATTTCAAAAATTTAACCAAAAATTGTGTGATTTTGAAAAAAAAATCCAAAAAAAAAAAAAAAAATTCTAAAAATTTCCAAAAACCGGACTATGTCGATAAGAAAAGAAGACAATGCCTCCTTATCATCTGATATCCCCTCCAGGGTTCCCGGGAGGGGGGCAGATGTGATAAAAAAGAAAAAGCCACGGGCCGCCGCCGGGAGGCGAAGGGGCGACACGCACACACAAACAGAGAGAGAGAGAGAAAAGGGAGAGAGTGTGATCACATGTTTTTGGTTCTTTTTTCTGTTCCCCTTCCCTTCCCCCCTTCCCCCCCCCTCATCCCCCCTTGGGTCTGCCAGATACATGTTTACAGAGACTCGTGCAGTCAATCTGTATGTATGTACTTTTTGGTATGTTTGTTGGTAGTGATAATAGTGATAATAGTGATAATGTAAATGATAATAATGATAGGGCGCGTCGTAATTGGTTATCAGTGACTTTGGAATGGCTGGAGGGAGGAAAATAGTTATTTTCTTTGGATTTTCAACTAAATGTTCAAATTTTTGCTATAACTTTGAAATTAGCATTGCTAGGGGAAAAGTGTCAATTGAAAAGTTGATTATCAGACTATTTGCAACATTTTTTCAGTTGACAACTTCCCCCCATCTGCTCTAGATCCCAAGTTACAGTAGGATTTCAGTGGAGCGCACTTGCATTTTTACAATTTTCAATGTAACTTTGGAATTAGCATAGCTAGGGGAAAAGTGTCAAATGCAAAAATGCTCAAAATTCAATTTCCAAAAAGTTTTCAATTGACAACTTCCCCCCATCTGCTCTAGATTCCAAGTTACAGTAGGATTTCAGTGGAGCGCACTTGCAATTTTCAAAAAAATGGGATTTTTCCGATTTTTTTCAAAAATGTGACTAATTTCCGCGTAGAACATGAATTTTTCAGCAAAAAAAAGAGAAAAAACGTCAAACAAGAAAAAAACGAGTTCAAAGTGCGGGTTTGAAAGGTTTCCTCATTCCCCACTTCGCCGCCGTCTCTTTGCTCGGTGAAATTTGATCCGCTGCTCAAATTGGCGCCAAAATTCACACGTCGACACGTTTTTTGACGTTTAACACGTTGGTTTTTCAATGGAAATAGGAATTGGGGGTGATTTACGCGAGATTTGGCGGATAATGCAAGTGCGCTCTAGCGAAATGACACTGTAACTCGGGATCTAGAGCAGATGGGAGGAAGTTGTCAATTGTAAAATTGTAGTTTACAGGGTGATAAGCATTTTTGCAGTTGACAACTTTTTGTTATCACTGATAGTTCTCGAGTTTTAAGGGGAAATAGGAAGATGACTCAATGAATGAGAGAAAAAGTGCTGGAAAAACAGAAAAGTGTCGAGAGACGGCTTCGTCAATGCCGAGCAAAAGATAATCTCATCTTATAGAGCCGGAAATGGGCGGAGCCA